>APFE031759911.1:61210-158793 GCA_000404065.3 Pinus taeda | reverse complement strand
TATAGTTTTAGCTGGGTCCTTACACTTGGTATCGAAGCGAAGTGTTTCAAACTCTTTGGACCTTATGGGCTTTGCATACGTTTCGTTTCTACGTGATACCTGTTAATTAGCTACAGAGAACTAGCTGAGAACTCTGCTAAATTGTTTCGGAAGTAGGTGTCGATGCTTGCACTTAAAAAATAAAAAATAAAAAATTCGTAAAAGCATATTTTGAATTAGATCACACCTATCAATGCAATAGGTATGGGTCTTTCTTTACTTTTAAACATGTAAATCTATCATTACCTGATTGTGTTGAGTTACGGGGAATCTTTTTACTAAGTAACTAACAGTTAGTAACTCTATTTGACTTGACTGATCTGGCAGTTGATCCTCTGCGATTTCCACATAGATCCATTGTCATTTTCAGTCACAAACTTTTCAAGCTCCACTTAAATCATTCGAACTGAAACTCTATTAGAAGTGTGAAGAGAGGCATCGTTTACTGTATTCTGCGAGAGAAGAAGGAAAGGGAAAGTGATGGGCGATATTAGCAGAAGGACAGTAGATCACGCATTGCGATGTTGGAGCAATCTCACCAAACGCCTCTGTTTCGGATTGCAAAATCTATTCAAAGCTTCATTCTTGTATGTCTTTGGCAGAAAGGTATTATTTGCGTAGGGGAAACCCTCCCTTTGGTTGAATAAAAACGGATCTACAGTGTTTGTCAAGGCATTTTCACCCGAAATTTCGATAGCGCGAGTGTCTCTTCAAATGGTGGGCCGAGAAAGTGCACGATGCCATCATCTTAGACCAGCTTTGATATAACTAGAAAAAGGCACCATGAGGAGGATGATTCAGTAGGGACAAAGTATATATTTTCACTTTTACACTTTGAAGGGTTTCTTTTTGTAATTTATAAGATGGGATTTAACCTAGCTTTATGAAAAATATTTTCATGACCACCGACATTATTAGTACCTGCCCAAGACAATGCGGTACTGTACCCATCTGAACTTACTCTGTTGTGTTTTTCCGTCTAGGCTGGATTTAGTAAGCAGTTTGATTCTGCTGTACAAATCTTCAATACTTTTGTGTTATCCGGTAATATCCCATTCTATATAATACATACTCAGAAAAATAGTTATGGCATTCTTCGTGACTTGGACTCGTCATAGCGGATCTCACACCTATAAGCATGCAGCACAAGCGCGGTTAGGCTTTTTGAAATAATTAAAATTTTCAGTCACCTTTTTAGTCTCTCTGGTTTTGGCTATTTTGATCTTTTGTAATCAGGATAATTGCAAAAAAAATATCCTCCAGTGCATGTATTAAATGATGTTCGACTGTAATTCAGTTGTAATGGTTTAGCCAGTTTTTTTGAAGCATAATCTGAGGATGGCATCTATGGACAGGAAATCTATTCACATGCAGAGAAACGCGAATTTTTGTTATCATTTTTTATTAATGGAAATTTTGTGCTCGTGTTGGAGCTCCCTTCAGTCGAAAGTAATGCAGATCTCGCGGAGATAACACGAAAAACGGTGTAAAACTGGGCCAAAACACGCCGCAAGTCATCAAAATGACAAAATTTAGTGGAGATTTCTCAATTTTGTGAAGAAGCTTTAAAGTCTGTTTTCATGGAGTATAAGCTTCTGTGAAATTTTGCAAATTTTGTTCTCTATACGAAATTTCGAGCTTTAACGTTGTTTGATTGCCGTATTTGAGCACTTTCAGGCAAAACGAGGTTAAATTTTTGCCAAGTCTACTTTCGAGGAGTCACGCAGCTGTGAAATTTCGCCAAATCTGTGATCTTTACGAAATTTCGAGCTCCAATGTAGTTTAATTGTCGTATTTGAGGCATAACGCGGTTGAATTGAAGCAAATTGCCGTTAATTTCGTACGTCATTGCAAGGAACTGCAGGAAGAAGTGAATTGCAGACTATAGACTACAAAGTCTATCAGAATTGTTTTTATTTAGTCAGGATTTATTGAAAGCTTCAGATACGAGGGAAAACTCGAAAAGCTGCTATATTTCTAGCAGTCCATATTATTTGCAAATATATAAATTATAATGATCATCTCAGACTTTACAGGCTTTCATTTCAATTAACCCTTTGAAGTGGAACGGCAGAGCAGGTGTTAGATTGCAAGAAGATCAGCTCGTTTGCAATATATGTTCCTCATCCCAGATATCAGTGCTTTCTTTAAAATCAAGCCTCTCGTAGGGAAAGCGGGCTCCAATTCCTGTTAAATTGATGCAAAGCCAGCTTGTTTGCAAGTTCTTAATTTATGGTTCTATTCTCGGATTTTAAAGGTATTACAGGGAGTAGGCACTAGGAGCTAGAGTTGAATCTCAGAAACTACATCAGCTAGGATTAAGAAAGTAAATCAGCTAGGATTAGGCAACTAAAACTGCCATTGAAAGGTAAGGAAATCTAGTATTCATTTAACTATATTTGTTTGAAAGTATTTTTGACTTTTTGCATATGTTATGGGCTCATTTTATTTAAACCCTAAAAGTATATTTTCTATGGGTTTCTCATACATACGTACACATCAGAGAATAGAAACTTATATTGAACTATTAGCTGGACTTTCTTCACAACCAACTAGAGAAACTCTTGACTGTCTCACCAAAATATTTGGGTAGTCTAATTGTTATGTGTTGTTCCATCATGGAGCATTGCTATAAACTAAGGATAGGTAAACTCATTATGCTAGTCCTGTGTATTCATGATTGACTGTCATTGTGTATTTATATTTGGGCATGATGTCATGAGTAATCATAATGTTCGATACAATAAGTTGTTAAAAGATGTGATGTCATTCATGGTTGAGCATGGTGTCACCATTCGCCTTAACATCCAACTTATCTCAACTCAATTTGTATTGGCTGTCGTCATGAATATCATTTTAGGGAATTAGAAAGAAGTTTGACAACAAGCTTATTCACTCATTGTCGCTCATTGGTTCCTTCTATATTTCTCTTCCACAACCTATAGCCAAACCTTGCATTGTCAGTCAATATGTATTAACATTGGATTGGAACATTGAATATTATGCTACAGTGCTTACTTTTAAACAATAAGTATGACCGATTCATTTATCCAAATTAGAGAGAATATCATGGTATAGACATAATCTCTGAAAGTTGGTATCATGCTTAGAAATGAAGCTGACAAATATGTCATTGTACAGGATTTCTTCCTTCTAGTTATAAATTATTAGTTGTATATGCAGACAGAAACATTACCAACTTCTATTTGGATAAATGTTAGTAGGCATTACCTCATACATAACTGGTACTGCCAGGAAAGATAAATCTTCAAATCACTATACCCCTAAAAGAAGAAAGGACTATAAAAGTTCGATACCTACGTTATTTGCTTGATAGAAAGAAAAGTAATTACGTGAGAAGTCGTACTATGAAGTAAATGATGAAGGATTAAAGATATTTAGCAAGTAATATTATACCTCGTATTTCCCAGATTTTGGCTTCTCTCATTACTCGATGTCTCTGCTCATTGTTTTACATTAAGATGGCTTATCAGCTCTGATCTCAGTGTAGAAGCAACTATAGATTGGTTATATGTGATATGAAGTTTGTTGTCCCAAAACTGATAGGAGTTAAGCGTATAGATCCCCTGATGGAGCAGTCTTCAACAAAATGAATTTTGTACTTAGGCTAGACTCTAAACTGGTTGGAAGTGTTATTTTTCCATCTAAAATTACGGATCAAGTTGGATGCCTACCTCAAAGTCTTAACCTAGCATAGAAATACATTTATAAATGATCATTTCAGTACAAATGTTAAAAAAAAAAAAAAAAACATTGGCATTACCATTTAGATATTAGATATGATATCCTATGTTGTACTCCATATGGTTCCAACTTGTGTTCTTCCTTACGATAATCTTCCCCATAACTTGATCTATTTTTAAAATTTTTGTTTAAGACATCTTAGACATTGGCTACTATGAAAGAATATCCCTAAACCAATGCACCCAATACTCTCAGAGAGGATTTCTTGTAAGAATGTAACGATGTACCCCAAGTTCTCCACTTTTTATAAAAGAAGTCATATTTGGATACTCTGGGTTACAATTTTTTTTTAACTGTACCAAATGCATCTTTTGCTACTCCTCATTTTTGCTAAAAATTAAAAGATCATCTAGAAAACAGGTACAGGTGAGACTCTGTTTAGTGTCTTTTGGCCACAGATGTATGATATTTGTACTTCAGATTTTATGGGCAACTTGGTAAATTGCCACGACTGATCTAACCTTTGTATTTTATATTTTTACATGAAGGAGATTCGGTCAAAGGTGATCACTCTTCCCCAATTGTCTAGAACTATATATATTAATGAACTAAGGAGTGTGTTGCATGCACAATTGAGGCAATCTCCTTTTAAGCTCTTGCATTTTTGTTGAGTTTTATGTGAGAACTCGCATTGTTGTTAATTGTGCTCATATCAGGTACAAACTTCCAAAATATGGTATAAAATGATTATTCATCAATATTCTAAATGTAGCGAGAGCGCTAGTTAAACCAAGCGGAATCACCGAGAATTCAAATCGGAATCACTGAGAATTCAAAATGACCATTTCTAGTAGTGAAATCAGACCTAAACGCATGTTTCTTTAATTCTAGTCAAACTGGCTAAGTTTGTTGCAAGTTCTCTGAGTTGGTTGAGTACCTTCAAGCTAAAGTGGATGGCCCACATCTCCCCTTAAGGAAAAATGAAAGGTGAGTTTATGAAAACATCTTGAAAACAGTGAAACAATAACTTAAACTATATACACATTTTGATTTTCTTTTGTATTACTTTTCCTTTGTAATTACGAGAAAACATAAGAACTCTCTCTTTTAAAACTTAAAGAAGAGAAATATGCAAAAAAAATTAACTCCATACAGCTTGTTACTTAATCCTTGTATCTTGTAGAAATAGAAATGTATAATCTCTATAATGAAGGCAAATATTGTAATTAAAAATTCAGTTGTATCCCATGACAACACTTTGCTTTGTAATCTTCTTAATATACAAAATCTTAATGGTGTATATATACTTGTATGGAGATGGGTATGTGATGAACAAATATGCCCCAAATTTTGTCTCGTAGCCATCCATTAGCTCTACCTCATAATCATATGGGGCTTCCTTATCCCATATTTGTTCCTTTTCACAAAGGCCTCAAATGAGAAGTCTTGGTTCATCTTCGATCAATCAAGATATGAGCATCTCCGCGATTGATTTTCTAATGGAAGCAATAATAGATTTGATTTCAATTTACTATAAGTATTTTGACCAATTTAATCAGGGATATCTTTCTGAGTCACATTCTCTTTGCAAACTGCAGTAATCCCTTTTCAGGCTTTTCCTTTTTGATTTTTTCGTTGTTCATCATAATGAGGACTGTTAGGACAATCCATAGTTATTGTTCTTGGACTCATACCTCCAAGATGGATAGGAGCATTGACAAATTGCCAGCTTATGGTTCAAACCTAATTACTTGATGCATGGTGGGACTGCAAATAATTTCAGAATATTTTTGACAAGCCTCTTTCTAACTGGATGACTGGTGATTTGTATAAAGCATTTTTCTCTTGGTTTTCTGAAACAGTATTAGTAGTGAATTTTTTTTTTTTTTAAGTTCACAGCTGAAGGGTTGTGTACATTGATAATATGAGGTATATGCGAAAATGTGGAGAATCATTTCGATGGATAATTTGGTCAAATATTCAGTAGATAGTGATCAATAAGTCTTACGCCAGTAAATAAATTAAATTAAGCAACTATTTCTCGCAGTTGACTAGACTGCTGCAAGAGTACCTTCTATCATCAGTAAGGATTGAACTTGATACCTGTGTCCCTTAAGTCCTCCACTTTGGAAAATTTAGGTGAAAGCATAAAAATGGTGAAATATAAAACCAAGCAAGAGCTTGTTTTAAGCGTCTCATACATTGCTCGAGTGAGTTTTGATACTCAAGCAATACCTCTATATATTATCAATACCGTATATTAGCTTGAAAAGAGACTTTTCTTTTCAATCTTGAAATAGGATTGGAAGTTAATTCGCAACCATACCAAAAATAAATAAATAAATAAATAATAATAATAATAATTGTATGCTCTTTCTTATACGACAATATTATTACAACATTTATGACAAAGAACTTTGACAGATGCAATGATGAGCATACAAATCACTTTTTGTTACATATTATCCCCGACATTGCCACTTATAGGGTCATATAGAGTAGTTTGAAATGAACTACTATAATTGGAAGCTACAGGGGTACAATGTGTGAATGACTTTACTTGGTTGAATACATCATATATTAATTTGTACCATGAAATGAATATTGATTGTGATTGTCCTGCTTCTTGTTTTGATTGTTTCTAAATACATAAATAATTATGGGTTGCAATGATCACAAATATAGTCCTTTAGTTATAACGGAATTCGTGGTATAGATACCTTGGGAAAATTATAACCTTCCCACCAGAAGGTTGGAAAAAATTTCAGGAAGGGTTCCTAAGATTATGTGTTGTCGTTTCTCCTTTATGTTCTAAGGACTTCGGGACGAAGTCCATTGTTAAGAGGGGGTGTATGTAGTGCCCACTCTAGTTTCTTGACTCTAATATGACATTATCTTACATACTTTAGTCTATGAGTAACTCAGGCCGAGGATCCAGAAACATGACTCTATTATCAGTGAATGTGATGGTTATGTATGTTCTCTATTAATAATATGATTACGATATAATTAACAGTTATGTGTACTCTGATATCATGATGGTGATAGTAGTAAAGGATAGACATGTTTCTATTGATGTTATAATGATGATAGCTTTGATCTATATGTATGGTTTCCATTAAGTTTATGATGATGCTAACCATGATGGAGGTATCCCCTATGTTAGCTACTTACATTAGTTCTGGTTCACAATGAACAATGATGTGAATGACCAGGTGATGATAATAATGTTATTATGACAATGACTAACACTGAAAAACCTGGTTACTGATTATTATTGAGTATGGTAGGAAAACCACCAGAGGCACTCGCACATGACGAGTTGACGACACCTGGCACAGATGAGTTGCTTGTCCGAATGACTCACATATGGTGATGGGGTTGTACAGGTGGATGGAACTACATGGGAGGGGTGGGATAGAGTCCCTGATCTCACCCACTAGCACTCCCACCGTGACTTGGGCTAGAAGGGTTGAAACACCTTCGCCTTGAAGATCACGTCGCCATGAGGGCAGGTCCCAAAGTTGGGTCGCTCATGAGGAGTTTACTGGGGGGCGCGCATCAAGGCGGATTCCTTGATCCCCGACACCATTAGTCTCACTATAGCAGGCGACATAAGAGATGATAGTGGTCTATGACGTTGCACTATACTTTCCCCTCGTAGTCACTAGATGCTTGAAGGGCAAGTGGTGTGGCACCCTTGGAATTTCAGGGGAAATTCTTGAAGGGCATGACCAACTTGGCACCCTTGGCATCACAATTAAACTATTAGGTGTGGCACCCTTGAAACTTCTAGGGAAGTTCTTGAAGGGCACAACCAAACTTGCCACCCTTGGAATTTCAGGGGAAATTCTTGAAGGGCGCGACCAACTTGGCACCCTTGGAATCACAATTAAACTGTTAGGTGTGGCACCCTTGGAACTTCTAGGGAAGTTCTTGAAGGGCACAACCAAACATGGCACCCTTGGAATCATTAAAAGTAAATAATAATAAATAAATATAAGTAAGGAATGAAAACTAGGTAAAGTTACATCAGGGGTAAATGATGATTAGAAACCAAGGTAATTAAATCAAAAATAAAACTTGGAGTAAGGAGAATCATAGGAAGAAATAAAATAGAGTACCTTAAAACCCTACCCTTCCCATGTTAGAAACTATTAGGTAGATTAGGTGGTTTAATTAGGTAAAAGGGGGAAAGACAAACATATTGTAAGGATAAAGATTAATCCTAAACAAATTAAACTTAATTAAGAGGAAGGTGAATTAAAATAAGAAAAATAAATTAAATTTTTTGAAATGTAGAGAAGCTCCATGTGGCATCAACCAACATAATAATATCCCTCTAAGAGATAATCTGAGTTAATTTAGGAAGTAGATTGGGGACAAAAATATTGACTCATTAATTGACTCCAAGTAATAAACACAATCTAAGAAATAAAAGGGGGAATAAAGAGACAACTAGGAGAAGAAATAGGAATCTTGTGAGGTGAGGAAAATATTAGTTTTAAATAAAAAGTTAAGTAAATAATTTTGGGTGACCCTGGATGAGAGAGTGACACATGGGTAGGTGAATAATCAGTTATTAAAAAAATAAAAAATATAGAATCTTATAATTATGCATGACATGCCAAGTGTCATCTATGAGGACTCTTATAAAAGAAGGGGCAAGCCATGGTAGAGAGAACTTTTTGTTGAATCCTATTGTTGGATGGATGATATGATGTCAAAGCAGTGATTATGAAACTATAGTGAGTTTGGTGAGGTAGAGGATTTTTAGAGAGGGGACTCTTGAGCTAAGGGTGCTCTCCTCTGCCAGCTAGATTCTTCCTCCATTGTACAACCCCATTGCAGCTCGGGGGTCCGCGGGGAAGAAGAGTACCCAAGGAGTAGGCTGGGAGGTTAACGGGTGGGTCTCATTTTCGGATCAAGTGCGTCATCATACACTCACAGAAGTGACCGGCAACAAGGGAGTACCAGCGACAATAGAGCAAGTGGAGTCTCACCTTCCAGTGTATGGTACATGTGTATTTCGTTACTACTTGATCTTAGATTAAAAGTATCTAAATGTTGTGTTATGTTCCTGAAATGAGTATCAACAATCTGTGTGTTGAATGAATGGAAATCTCAATGCGTTTCTTTTCTGGTTGTGATTGTTGTGTAAAAAAAAAAATATATATATATATATATATAGTTTTAGCTGGGTCCTTACATTGATAATGCACTAGAGTTGTTAAATACTCTGATACATTCCACTGTTGATGAGATGGCTAAGATCAACAAAACCTCTCTTTTCAATATTAAAATATGTCTACAAAATGCACAGGATAATATTGAGTTTTTGCAGCTTGAGACAAAGCTACAGTAAGAAGAATTAAAACAGAGGAGTCATCATTATGAACCTGTTTCTGTTCAGAACAATGAAACAGACTCCCATAAATAGCAAGACAATATTGTTGAAGTTCATTCAGATCCAGTGCCCAATAAAGTAGCAAGGTTACATGCAGATGCAGAAACTCAGTCTGCACTTCCCAAGCCCATCATGAGACCTTGGGAACATCTTGTCCACAACAAGCACAGAACTGGTCTTGGATATGACAAGGACTTGTTCTTTCATATTCCAGACTACTCAAAGCCCATTCAGTTTCAAAGTGTTGGATTCATTCATGACAGTTCACCTGCTCCTCATGACAGTTCACCTCCAGCTGTTCCAGATTCTATCCTTCTTCCACAACAACAACAACAACAGATTGTGAAATGCCAACACTGTGAACGAGTTGGCCATTTGAAAGATCATTGTTTTGATCTTCATCCATGTAAGCAATGTCATAAAACCAATCATTCTTCACACAGATGCTTCAGAAACAAATGTCCTGCAAGAACAAAGATTCATCTTGGATGGATCACTTCTTGGCAATGGGCATCAACAACCAAGAAGATATTCCAAACACATGTCACAACTTGTTCCAGAGTATTGAAAAGTCTTGCAGCTGAGTTTTTTCCATCATCTCACCTTGTATCTGACAGGGGGGGGAAATGATGGCCATCTACAAGCTTCAAAGCCACATCAAGCGAGCCTGAGCCACAACCTGCCACACCTGTTTCAGAGTTGTAGCCAGAGACAAAGATGTCTGTGAACATGCCTTCAGTTGGAAATCTGGGACACTTCCTCTAGTAGAAGACTTCAACTTCTTGCTAGTTTCGGAAGAATTCCAGGAACAAAATTGAGAACACTTCCTCTAGCAGAAGACTCCAGCTTCTTGCCAGATTTGGAAGAGTTCCAGGAATTTCATTAAGCATTCCAGAGTTGTTGGTTCATCCTTAACCATAATAGTGAATACTTCCTTTTAAGGTTGAAGTTTTCCTTTATGCGGGGTGAGACCTCCCTGTATTGGTTAAGTTTCCCTGCTTTCAAAAAAGGAACATTCTCTAGAGAAGCCTTCAGCTTCTTGCCAATTTATGGAAGGAGTTCCGGGAATTGCACTAAGCATTCAGTGTTGGTGGTCTCCTTATAACCGCCGTTTATACCAACATTTCAGAGAGCACATTCAGCCTGGTGCTGCCATTCATTTTTGCACATTTTGTATTACAGCTCTCTTCTTGGACTCATACATAACCCTTCGGATTAAGGGGGGGAATGTTGGACACCTAATCCTCAATGGGTTAGTGTGGAAGCCGAATGGACAAAGGAGTCCAAGAGACCTTGGGATGTGAAACCCAACGGTCACATAATGTACTATAAATGTATATCTCTTGTTAATAAAAATTGTATTCTCATGTTTATCTTTCATATTGTTCTTGCTCCCATGTGTGTTTAACATTCTTGTTCCCTGAATATTTAGATCTTCTTTCCACCATCTTGCTATGTTGCTAATAAAATCTATGTGGGTAAGCCATATATTCTCAAATCTGAAAGGCATGTTTTTTGGGGTACCAATGGCCTGTACCTCCAATTGAACAGGCCAATGATCCGAGCCTCCAAAGGGGAGAATTCTCACTATCATTTCCTTGTTTGCGAGCATAAGGTCCTCTGAAATAATGAATCTGTCTAACTTTGACGCTACCTGAGACTACCCTCCTCTCTTGTTTTTCCAAGTAAAGAGGCCATTATTCATTTTAGTATCAACTAGCTTCATATTATCTATGAAAGTTTGAAAAGTTGTAGAATCTTTGTTTAAAGTTCTAGTTCCCCCTTTTTTTCCGTCAATGATTTGATCATGTTGAAGTCCCCACCGATGATCCATGGGACTCCTACATGCCTATCTCTTAGTTCTACAAGAGAATCTAGAAATATGAATTTTTCATCCATTCTTTGTGGGCCATAAACATTCGTGACCAGATAAGTCTCACTGTCTCCTACAGGCTAAATAATCACTGATAAATAATTCCTAGTTGCCTCAGCATCTATTATGCCAATTTTTTAGGGATTCCAAAGAGTGAGTATGCCTCCTGTTGTGTTATCTGCTTTAACTTCTAGAAACTCAAATCTATTGAGCCATTTACTATGAATTTCTTTGATTTTTTGAATGGAACATTTAGTTTCCTAGATAAAGATCAGATCTGGAGCTTCTTGTTTCATTCTATTGCTAAGTATTATTTGCTTTCTTTTACTACCTAAACTTTTGATGTTCCAAGTTGTGAACTTCATTATTAAAGATTTGTGAAAGAGTAACTGGATAGATCTTTCATCTTACCTGAATCTATCATTAGCTTTCCATATTCCATTAGTAGCTCATTCTGCTTTTTCCTGCCTCGTTTCTTTCCTGGGTTTCTAGGAGCTAATCCTAGTGTGGTTTTCATAGTTTTCACTCCTTCATTGCCCTATCTTTCATTGGTATTTTTCCTTTCCTGTTCTTTTTCCTGAGTTGTCCATAGAAACAACTGTTGTACTCAGTTGAACTCTTTTTGAGGTACTGATTCTACCCCTCCAATGGTGCCCTGTTTCAAGAATCCTTCCAGATCTAGGTTTTCTCTTTCCAGAATCTCCTACAGTTCATTATCCTCCATTTCCATCTCACTCTGAGTCATTTCTTGATCCATCTCAAGTTCCCCATTTCTCATCATTGTTTCCTCCTGTTTAGTAACATCTTGTGCTAGTGCCCTGTCTTCTTCTTTCTCCTTCTCCCCTGAGCTTCCTTCCATTACTTGATCTTCTTTTGGTATTTCTTCCTCTTCTTTGAGAACTTGGAACATATTCAGACTGGCCTGTTGCCCTTCTATTTTTTGTTGCTTTGGCCCTCTTTTTCCCCCTTTTCCTCTATGACCCACTTTGTGAAAGGTTTCAGTGTCTTTCATTGTGGTTGTTTTGCCTATGTTCTTTGTCTTGCTGAGAGGGCAGTATCTAAATAGGTGACCATGCTTATGGCATTTGCGACATCTGAAAGGAATATGTTCATATTCTACTGTTTGCACCCATTCTTCATAAAAAACTTCCAAGATAACCTCATCTAGTAGGGCTCCCGATAGGTCCATATCTACACATATTCTTGCAAAGGAAGTATATTTTCCCCTTCTGGCGGCTTCAGAGGCTTTGAAAAAATGCCCTAGTTTATTACCTATGGCCGATAACAATTCTATTTGCCAATAATCAAGAGGTAAGGAGTAGACTCTTACCCATACCGGGACTGAAGTAAAAGTTTCTCGCTTTGGGACAAAGTTCATCATCCACGGCCACATGTAGAGGCTTGTTGTTGCATAGAAATAGGGTCCGCCTTCAAACACCTTATTTTTGTCTTCGATATTTGTAATGACCATAGTGAAGAACCCCTTTGACCCAAGGTGTAGGTCTATACTTCCTTTCGGTTTCCAATGGTATTTAATCCACATTTGTAATGCCTTTTCAGTGGGCCATAATCCCATGAATTTACAAATGATAGCATAGGTCCGCATATGGTCCCTATGTGCTTGCAGAGCAGGATCATTTAAAACAACTCTAGGAGTGACCACAATCTTGGGTTTACATGGCCGCTTCTGTGCCTTGTTTTCTGCTCCCTGTTTTTTGTCTTCTTCCTCATTGTCTTTCATGCTACTGACCTCCCTTGGTTTGGTGAACTCTTGATCCTCTTCCAGATTCTTTTTCCTTTCTTCAGTCGACCCTCTGACAGATTCTAAAGGTTTCTTACCATGATTGGCCATTGCCTGCCTATAGAAGGGAGTGGAGCTCCCCCCTTTGCGTGCCTCCATGGAGCTCAGAAACCTAAAACCCTAGTTATTTCATGGTTTCACTATTTCGCTATCGCAGTAGTTATTCAACAATTTGTTAAATCTTGAATTTTTTTCATTTGGGTAGGCCCTAAGATTTGACAAGTCATTAATCAAAGTAGCAGTTGTTCGGTCATCACCAAATTTTAACAAAAAATGTTCTTTGAACAGATCCCAATTTGTTATTGATCCAACTGGAAGGGACAAATACCAAGATCCTGCAAATCCTTCAAACGCATAAGGACAAATTCTGACAACAAAATCTTCTTTTGTGACTTCATTCACATTGATGGCTAACATGAAATTGTGAAGATGTTCCTCTACAAGGAGGCCATCATCAAGATTAAATTTAGGAAGCCATCTCTCTGGATGTTTGGAAAGAGGATGTAATGGTGGAGTCATTTGTATTGCCCCAAGATCGTTCCATGGTCCATTTTCCATTTTGGGAGTACTAGGAATAGAGGAAGTTGTAAAAGGTGCGGAGATTGATGGAGATTGAGCAGTTGAATAAGTTACTCCTGATTATAATAACACCAGTTGATTGTGGCTGAGGAATGTGGATGGAATGGACAAAACGATGATAAGAGGAAGGTAAAGGGGTAGAGGAAGAAGAATAACCAATAGAAGGAGTATGAGGTGGAGAGGAAGATGTAATCTCACTAGCAGAAGAGAGATTTTCTGGAGTACTTTTCTTTTTCTGGTGGGTGGGTAATGGAAACTCAAAAGGTTTGACTCCAATATTTTCACTCTAGGATCTAGTTAATACACTAGAAGAATGTAAAGATGATGTGACACATCATTTTGATATAATACACTATAAGACTGTAAAGACAATGTGACATTTCCTTCTGATATATCGATTTGAACAAATTTTCCTCCAAAAATGGAAATTCATTCTAATCTTTGAATTAAAGTATGAAATTCAAGGGGCTCTATAGGTATTTGTGAAGAAGCTTAGAAAATTGAATTTGTAAGTGTGCTAGGAGATTTGGTGGTTGTTTGAACAACTTTATATCTAGGGTTAGGGGACTTAGAATGTGATCTTGAAGTTGGTGGTGATTTTGAGGGAGATTTACTCTTAGAATGAACTTTTAATTTTGGGTTTGAACTTGTTGCCATTCATAGTCTGAAGGCCCTCCTTCTAGCACCAAAAATGTTGAAGGCCCAAAAAGTATGCCTCAACATCGGGGAAAACCACCCAGTTAGGACCTTAGAGCATATCCTTTTCTGTTTCCGATGGTGTGTTAGAACCAACATCCATACTATATATTTTTTTGTTTTTTTGTTTTTTTGTTTTCTTTATTTTTTAATTTTTTTAATAAATCACAGCAA
Organism: Pinus taeda; assembly: GCA_000404065.3. Classification (NCBI taxonomy): domain Eukaryota; kingdom Viridiplantae; phylum Streptophyta; class Pinopsida; order Pinales; family Pinaceae; genus Pinus; species Pinus taeda. The sequence continues at coordinate 144,519 of APFE031759911.1, read as the reverse complement.
AATACAACCAGAAGAGAAACACATTGGGAATTCAGATTTATTCAGCACTATCTAATACATTCCTAAAATTTGTTTTAGGAAACATATCATAACATTTACATACATTTAACTAAGACCATAAAGCAATCATACAAAATATTATTGCAACACATATGTACCGTTTACTAGAAGATGAGACTCAGCTTGCTTGGCTGTTACTGGTATTTCCTCATTGCCGGTCACCTCCGAGAGTGAATGACGACGTACTTGATCCAAATGCGATGACCCACCGGTTAACCTCCCAACCTACTCCTTGGGTACTCTTCTTCCCTGCGGACACCCGAGCTGCAATGGGGTTGTACAATGGAGGAATGTAATAGCTGGTAGAGGAGAGCACTCCTTGGCTCAAGAGTCCCCTCCCTAAAATCCTCTACCTCACCAAAGTCACTATAGTTTCGTAATCACTACTCTGACATAATCTCATCCATCCAGCCATAGGGTTTTCCCCCAAAAGTCCCCTTCTCCCATGGCTTGCCTGTTCTTTTATAGGAGTCCTCATAGGTGACACTTGGCATGTCATGCATAATTAATTATTTTTTATAATTCAATAGCTTGATTATTCGCCCACCCATGTGTCACTCTCTCATCAAAGGTCTCCCAAAATTATTTACTTAAATTTTAATTTAAAGCTAATATTTTCCTCACCTCAACAAGATTCCTATTTTTTCTCTTAGCTACCTCTTTATCCCCCTTTTTGATTCCTTAATTTGTGTTCATTACTAAAGTCAATTGATGAGTCAAGATTTGATCCCCTATCTACACCCTAATTTAACTCAAGTTATCTCTTAGATGGATATTCTTGTGTTGGTTGTTGCCACATGGAGGTTCTCTACATTTCTCTAAATTTAATTTATTATTCTTATTTTAATTCACCTTCCTCTTCTTTTAATTAGGTTTAATTAGTTTAGGATTAATATTTATCCTTACAATTATGTCCCTCTTTCCCTTTTTACCTAATAAAACTACATAATCTACCTAATATTTTCCAAAATGGGGAGGGTAGAGTTTTTAAGATAAAATATTTTATTTCTTCATATGATCCTCTTAACCCAAGTTTTATTTTAGATTTAATTACCTTGGTTTCTAACATCATTTACCCTTGATGTAAATTTACCTAGTTTTCATTTCTTGATTATATTTATTAATTTATTTATTTTTAATGATTCCAAGGTGCCAAGTTTGGTCGTGCCCTTCAAGAACTTCCTTTGAAGCTCCAAGGGTGCCACACTTAACCATTTATTTGTGATGCCAAGGGTGCAAAATTGGTCGTTCCCTTCAAGAAATTCCCTTGAAGTTCCAAGGGTGCCACACCTAACATTTTATTTGTGATGCCAAGGGTTCCAAGTTGGTCGTGACCTTCAAGAAATTCCCTTGAAGTTCTAAGGGTGCCACACCAGTTGCCCTTCAAACATTCAGTGACTATGAGGGGAAAGTATAAGTGAAACGTCCTAGACTGCTATCATCTCTTATGTTGCCTGCTATAGTGAGACTAATGGTGTTGGGGATCAAGGAATCTGCCTTGATGCGCGCCCCCCGGTAAAATCCTCATGAGTGACCCAACTTTGGGACCTGCCCTCATGGCATTGTGATCTTCAAGGTGAAGGTGTTTCAACCGTTCCAGCCCAAGTCACGGCGGGAGTGCTAGTGGATGAGATCAGGGACACTGTCCCACCCTTCCCATGTAGTTCCATCCACTTGTACAACCCCATCACCCATATGTGAGTTATTCGGCCAAGCAACTAATATGTGCCTGCAACCATTAACATATCATCAAAATATAGATAAACATATATAGCAAGTTTCGAAATCGACTTAGAATTTCAAAGATAAAATAATATAAATTTTCATCAAACCAGGTGTCGTCAACTTGTCATGTGCGAGTGCCTCTGGTGGTTTCTTGCCATACTCAATAATAATCAGTAACCAGGTTTCTCAGTGTTAGTCATTGTCATAATAGCATTATTATCATCACCTGGTCATTCACATCATTGTTCATTGTGAACCAGAACTAATGTAAGTAGCTAACATAGGGGATACCTCCATCATGGCTAGCATCATCATAACCTTAATGGAACCATACATATAGATCAAAGCTATCATCATGATAACATCAATAGAAAACATGTCTATCCCTTACTACTATCACCATCATCATATCAATAGAGAGTACACATAACCATTAATTATATCGAAATCATAATATTAATAGAGAACATACATAACCTTCACATTCACTAATACTAGAGTCACGTTACTGGGTCCTCAACCTGAGTTCTTCATAGACTAAAGTATCTAAGATAATGTCATATTAGGGTCAGAAAACTAGAGTGGGCACTACATGGTGGCTCCGACTGGGTTGTAAGAGACTAGTTTCCCTTGATATAAAATAAGAAAATGGATGAGGTATATAGATGTGAGGCTTATGATGTAATTAAAGTGAGAATTAAAAAAAATATTTAGACTAACTATTATCTATCTATCTATCCCAAGAAAGCTTATTTATATATGTGATTTAAAAGGACCTCACATATAACATGAAAATATAGATTATCAAGCCAATATGAGGTTAAAGAAAATTATGATAACTAATTTAATTAAATAGTTAATTAAATTAGTTGATGAACTTGTTACACATATAAGATATCGTTGTTAAATAATAATAATATATATATAATAAAAAATATATCACTTAATAATAAATAATAAAATAATAAAATAAAAATAGTAATAACTATACTAAAGCTCTAAATAAGAATAAATAGAAATAAAACAAAGAAAACAATAAAAAAATCAGTAAAGCTATCAAAAAGAAGAAAATAAAACAAGAAAGTTAAAAATCAAAAGAAAAGTAAAGAAAATAAAACAAGAAAGCTAAAAATCAAAGTCACATGTAGACACATGGAGTGTGTGCATGTGGTTCCCATCCAATGTTGTTCTATTTAATAGATGGTGAGGAAGATGAGAGGCATTCCTGCATTCCATCATTCGGAGATTCTATCTTTCATTCTCTTGGGAGAATGGTGTTCTAAGACTTAGGAGTCACTGGCAGTAGTACGTTGATTGAGGGCTCGGGGGTAGCCAGTTGTAGCAAATCCTTGCGCAATTGAACCTACGGTTGGGTGGAGAGTCGTCCCCAAAACCTTGTTGCGGTAAGCCTACTTCTACCACATATAAGCACAGGTAAACACTATTCATAGTTTGAGTTTAATTAATTAATTACATGTTCATTTGGCTAGGTAAGTGCCACTCTGATTTAAATTTAATGTTAATAAATTAATTAGATATTTGTTTTGGGCTGTTACAAAAACTCCCAAGCCTCTTCTACTAAAATTAAATAGAAATATCCTTTTGAGATGGACAACTTGAATAAATCCTTGAATTTGTTAACCAACGAAGTATCTAAACTTAAAAGGAATTCAAGTGAGGATTCTACTAATAACAAGTCTTTTAAGTCTTTGTTTAAGAAAATATCAATCAACCGGCTAAGTCTACATAGAGTTCTAATGGTGTATTTAATGCTGAGAACTTTGGCATGGATAACTTTTGTAATTTCCATCAAGAAGCACATTTAAAGAGGAAATTCCCTCAATGGAAACATAACATGAATTTCTTGGTTTCCAATGTTATGGAAAGTTTGTTCACTGAAGAGAATTCAAAGCATAATCAACAAATTGGAGAACCAACCTTGATTGAGGAAAACACAAGTGTTGGTGATTCAATTTTCACTTTTGATATTATCTTGAATAATGTTCAAAAAGGTGTTGGTGAGCCCCCACAGAGTGATGCTCCTCCTCAATAACCTACTAACAAATATAATCTGAGGAGAAAAGGACCAATTCTTGAGAAAGATGTGAAGAAGCAATTGTGAGGAAAATATTACCTCCTAGTAATCCTCCACAGAACACTTAGAAAAAATATTAAAGTACATTGTCTCATAAGAATTCTTTTAGAAAAAATAAGAACAAGTTTTTCACTCTTGAGGCATCAAAAAAAGTTACGCCACCTACCACTTCAACACGCCCTGTCCAAGGGGAAGATATAGATTATAATATTCTTTAAGATACGAAGAATGCTCATGCAAATACTTCCATATTTGAGTTGTTGGTTGTCAAGATGTCCTCAACATTTACTTATCAAACCAGGAAATCGTATACTTTGAGGCACATCACTGTCAATGCCAATAAGGACTAGTAAGCGTTGTGTTACAAGGCCCTATCTCCAACCAAACATTAAATCTCCTTAAGTTTTGGAATAGGAAAAGATCAAGAACCCTATTGTTTTGTTCCTACACTAGCTGATTTGACAATCCCAAAACCACTTCAATTACTAACCACACCACTCATGAACCATTCAAAATGACTGAGGTCATAAACAAGAAATAAATCATTCAATAAACCACAAACTCCACTCAGCAAGCTCCAAAATAAATCAAATAATCACACAGGAAATCTCACTATTGTGAGAGAAAGTTACTACTGTGTTTATGATGTTAAATAACAAAACCTCTTCACTAGGCATTTTGGAAAGAATAACATTGGGGCAAACAAACTATGAGCTTGTGAATTCAATAAACTCACTTTGTCCTTTATTAGACAAGAAACATCAATCTTTAGATCTTAGGGTTGACTTTAGACTCAACAAAAAAATAATTACTCTACTCATACATAGTTGAAAGGGAATCAAGTTCAAATAAAAGAAACAAAACATGAACCTTGCCCCCAAAACAAAGTTTTCTTCACACTAGCTAAACAAAAGCTCTTCTTTCACACTGATTAACAAAACATAAAATATTTATCCTTCTCAATAGACAAACATTCCCTCAATGTCTCCTCTTTCCACCTCTAAGGTTATTATGAAAAATAGAGTATTCGAGTCGAATGTATTACAAATCACATTGATAAATCACTCTTCTATTGTTTAATTAAACCCTGAGTATTAGATAAAGGCTTCAAATGTTAGACATACAAACTCTTTCTGAACAATAACTATATTGATCTTTGTTCATGTACTAGTCTTTATTCATGTACCAACCCTAACCCTTCTGGTTCCAACCTGTTAAGACTTCTGTCTCCCACAATATCATGACAATACGAAAAGAAGAATGACTTCAGGTATTTAAATCATGTATATAATTTTGTCTCACAATGATCTAAAATGGATCCAAAACACCCTATATGTCTTCAAAACCCAAAAACTATCACATGAGAAGAACTTTTAGAAAAGTCAGATAACACTATCGAGAGGCAAAAACATAAAGAAAAAAGAAAAAAGAAACCTATTGGAGGTCAACGGAGCAATGCACAAGAGTCATTGGATTTGGCTGATCAATGGTCCAGATCCAATCGACAAATCGCAATTGGCGGTGGCAAGCAGAGGCTATTGGCGGAGACCACATGAAATATGTGACAACGATCAACGAGGTCAACGATGACCATCGATCAAGCGCACAGATCGACGACCCAAGTTGAATCGCAATATCTCGTCGGCAAACCACAAAGGAGCACTTACAAACGGCTCGGGGGTATGTGCAGTATGCGATTGCGATCAATCACATCACAATATTGCATCGAAGCTATACAAAGGAGTAGGGCCGATAATAACTGTGACTACGATAGTCAGACTTGATAACATTATGAACAACATTTGATATGTTTTGAGATTCGAAAAACAGGGTTTTCCTTTGTATTTTACATTTTCGTTAAATAAACCAAATACAAAGGATAAAGCGTCGATGCGATGACACCGGACCCAAAAGGGTTTAGTAATGCTATCGTATGTTATTTCAAGTCCGATATGAGCGGGATTTTCATGTTTTAATGCATTTTTAAATACAAAGGGAAATCATGAAACAGGCAGGATTTCGAGTGGGCCAAAGGCGATAAGTGGTTTTGGCCGAGCTCCGTTTGAGCCCATACACTGGCTGCCACATGGCCAGGCCTTGGAGAGAGAAAACCACCCTTTTTGGGCAGTCAACCCCTGTATGAATGAGACGCCCAAAATGAACCGCAGTCATTGGATCTAGATCTCTCAGATCAATGGTGGAGATGCGATAAGAAATTAAAATGTGAACCCGACATAAGTATAGGGCAGATTTATGGATATTTGAAGTTCAATGAACATTGTTTTGCCAGATTTTTCCCGTGTTTGAATGTATTTCTCTGTGTAAACAAAGAATGGTTATTTCAGGAATTTCAAAGGCCCGATGGTCCATTCCATTATAGAACAGGTGGCCACCATCCCCGAAGGTGTTTAACAATGATTGTTAATGCTCAGAGGTGGATCTGAGTGGACAAAGGTAGGGAAGCTAGAGAGCCTTAGAAGGAGAAACGAATAGACAACGCCGATTGGCTTTAAAGCTACAAACTGACAGAAATAGAGACAAGCAGTGCTGAGACAGAGAGAAAACAGAGACAGAGAGTCGGTGAGGAGAGTTTGTGTACTCAGAAAGACTTGGGGGATCCAAGTAAAGCCTTATTGTTTTGTATTTGTTGTGTGAGACTCAAATTTAGCTCACTTTTGTAAAAACTCTACTTTTGAAGACATAATAGAGAGGTCACCACTGAAGGCTGGACCAAGAGACATAGCCCAGGAGTGTTGGGTGAACTCCTTATTAAACTTGTTGTGTTTATGTGTGTTTGTCTGTTATGTTCTTTAACTGCTTCATTGTCTATGTATTTCACAATCTTATCGATCCATTGCACAAAGTAACATAGGAAAATCCATGCACATGAGTGTATAATACCTTAATAATTGTCTAAGATCTCATTATTAGATCAAGTGGTATCAGAGCTTTAGGTTGTTAAGGTTAGACAAGCTTGTGGTGGATTGTTGAATGCTAACTAGGTCAAAGCTCAAATTAGGAGAAGGAGAATTGGTTGAGGCTAACCCATAAATTGGAAGAGTCTATCCTGGGAGGGTAATAGCAAAACAAGTCTCATCGAAATCAGACTCTCATTTCATGGACAATTTCATGACCATGAGAGCCATGGTGGAAGAGATGTATCAAGAATTCAAGGAAGGTTGAGGTGAAAGTACTTCAACCTCCAAACAAGACAAAGGAACAGAGTAACCTCTTCTAAATTTCCATTCAAAAGGTAAACGGAAAAGGGAAGATCCTCCTACATCAACACCTCCTTCTAGCCCTGAAAATAAGAAGAAGAAAACATCTTTGATTAAATTAAATGTAAAATTTGATTTTCCAAAATATGATGGAGAATGAAATGCAGAAAAGCTAGATAAATGGATTAGACAGATTGATGTATATTGTAGGGTGTAGAACATCGATTCAGAAAGGAGAAAGATTCAGTTGGCCAACCTCTGCCTTGGAGGAATTGCCCTAATGTGGTGGGAAGGAAAGACACAAGCTGATTTGAAGAAGCATGGTAAAATTCTTTCTACCTGGAGCGAATTTGTTTCTGCCACTAAAAAACAATTCTATCCACTAGCTTATATACAACAAGCAATGATGAGTTGGAAAACTCTTTGCCAATTAAAGGGGAAAAGTGTACAAAGCTATACCCAGGAATTTAGAAAAAGGGATTTAATTCTAGGCATTTCTCTAGATTCACTTGAAACTTTGTTGAAGTATATAGGTGGTCTACATAGCTATTTGAGGCACAACATTTTCATGTTTAACCCTACTAGCATAGATGAGGTATTAGTTCAGGCTACACATCTAGAGTCTAGAGGCAAGAATGTGAACCCAAAGATTAGGGGATCATTAAAACCCATTGTAAGCAAGAACAAGCAAAACAAGAAGCAAAAATGGAAGGATAGGAAGACAAACACTGTACAGAAAGACAAACCTTCATGCACTCACTATAAGAAGGATGGACATGATGATGAACACTGCTGGTCTTTGCATCCGAAGCTGGAACCCAAGAAGTTTGGTGGTAAGAAGAAGAAGATTGTTGCTGCTATTCAGAAAGATTTGGGGTCAAACTTAGGTGATGAAACAACAATCACATCCATAAGTATAAAAGGTAAAAATTCTGAAGCATCTACTAGTAATTCTGCACAATCTATTGATAATGAAGAAAATGAGAGGAAAAGGCATGAGCTTTTTCATATTAGAGTTATTTCTAAGCATCAAAATATTGATACTTTATTTGATAGTGGTTCACAAGTAAACTTGATTTTTGAAACAATTGTAAAGAAGTTGGGCTTACTAACAACATCTCACAAGAAGTCATATCCATTAGGTTGGGTATGTGATAAAGAAAAGCTACAAGAGACTAGAGAATGTAAACTTAGGTTTGCTATTGGGTCAAATTTTGTAGATGAAGTTGAGTTAGATATAGTTCCCCGGGATATATGTGGTATTGTTTTAGGAAGTCCTTACTTGTATGATAGAAAAGCCATTTTCTATAGAACTGGAAATAAGTATCAACTCACAAAAGATGGAATAGAATATATTGTAAGAGCTCATCAGCTCAAAAATAACTACACTCTCATAAACTCAAGGAAGATGAAAATAATTGTAAATTCATGCAAGCAATTTTTACTAATGGTTGTAAAGGAAAAGACCCCTGATAAAACCAATGCATTTCAAGGCTGTGATGCTAAACAAAAATTTGATTTAGAAAAAGTTGTTTCAGAATATGATATCCTATTTCAAGAACCTAAGGTCTGCCACCCAAAAGGGAAATAGTACATGATATTCATTTGTAGCAAGATGCTCCATTGCCTAACATCGGATTGTATAGGTTATCCACTTTAGAGAATGCAGAGATCAAGAAGCAGGTAAAGAAGCTACTCGATAAAGGGTTCATAAGGCCAAGCACATCACCATGTGGATCTTCAATTGTGTTGGTGAGAAAGAAAGATGGTTTGTGGAGGATGTGCATTGATTACAAAGCACTGAATAAAATATCGATCAAGAATAGTTATCCTCTTCCTCGCATAAATGATCTATTAGATCAGTTGAAAGAAGTAGTTTACTTTTCCAAGTTGGACTTGCATAGTGGCTATCATCAGGTCATAGTAACAGAACAAGTTGCATGGAAGATTGCTTTCAAAACAAAGCAAGGGCTATATGAATGGCTAGTTATGCATTTTGGCTTAACTAATGCTCCTACCATTTTCATGAGAGTTATGAATGATGTACTTTGACCTTTTATTGATGATTTTGTAATTGCATATTTAGATGAAATTCTTGTTTTCATTAAAACATGGGAAGAACATTTGAAGCATGTAAAGCAGACTCTAGATGTTTTGAAAAGAGAAAATATCTATGTTAAATTATCAAAATGTGAATTTGGAAAAACATCTTTAAATTATTTGGGTCATATTATAGGGGGTGGTGAATTTAAGATAGGTCCCTCTAAGGTTGAAGTCATTGTGAACTAGCCTAAACCCAAATCTGCTACAGAAGTGAGGAGCTTCCTAGGAGTAGAACAATATTGGAGGAAGTTTATTGCTAACTTTTCCTTGATTGCAGCTCCCTTACATGCTTTGACAGGATTGAACAAGGTGTTTCAGTGGGGAGGCAAACAACAAAAAGCCTTCGACACCTTGAAAGAAAAGATTAGTACAACACTAGTACTAGCATTGATAGATCTTCAAAGGCCATTTGAGGCTGAAATAGATGCCAGTGACTATGCCATGGGAGTAGTGTTGATGCAACACGATAAACCCATATGTTATCATTCTTAGACATTTAATTATGCAGTAGTTAATTATCCCACATATGATAAAGAATTGTATGCATTAGTACAGAGTGAGAAAAAGTGGAAAAATTACCTAATGGGCAAAGAAACAATTATACATACTGATCATCAACCAATTCAATATTTGCACTCACAAACTAAATTGCAACAATCAAGACACTATAGGTGGATGGGTTTTCTACAACAGTTTCCTCTTGTCATCAGATATAAGAAAGGCATACACAATAAGGTTGTAGATATGTTATCAAGACCAATCATAAATGCATCTACTATACTTATGCATAACTTAGTATTGCATGAAAGCTGCATTTAATAATATGCTCAAGATGTAGATTTTAAGGATGTATATTGTTAATTTTAGGTATGTTCTATGCTAGAGAAATTTATTTTAATTTTCTAATATCTTTTCCAAATCAGCATTAAAGTAAACTACAGATAGAACATAAATATAAATCGCAAAAGACATGCCAAGACAAGAAAACACAAGATGTGGCGCAAGCCAGGGACAAACCCCAGAATGTGAGGAAACCCTTGATCAATTCTTCTTTCATGTTCTTCAAAGTTCAGCAAAGAGAGAGAGAGAGAGAGAGAGAGAGAGAGAGAGAGAGATAGTACATTTACAACAGAAGTCAACACTTTGACTTATCTATATCTAACATAGATGATTTCACATAACGATGAGATCAGTTGAAGACATTATGCTTCAACTGATTCTCCAAAGTGACTCCTTCACCTATCATCGTGCTGCATCTCGTCCATTTTCTGCACCTTACTGTGTAGCACCATCATGTTGCATCATGCATCATCATGCTACTCATAATGTTGCCCATAATATCTTTCTTTTGCTTCATTATGGAGTTCATATACATATCAGCCTTAGCTGCTTGCTATGGCTTGCAGCTGTAACAGCCCAAAATAAATATCTAATTAATTTATTAACATTAAATTTAAATCAGAGTGGCACTTACCTAGCCAAATAAACATGTAATTAATTAATTAAACTCAAACTATGAATAGTGTTTACCTGTGCTTATCTGTGGTAGAAGTAGGCTTACCGCAACAAGGTTTTGGGGACGACTCTCCACCCAACCGTATGCTCAATTGCGCAAGGATTTGCTACAACTGGCCACCCCCGAGCCCTCAATCAACGTACTACTACCAGTGACTCCTAAGTCTTAGAACACCATTCTCCCAAGAGAATGAAAGATAGAATCTCGGAATGATGGAATGCAGGAATGCCTCTCATCTTCCTCACCATCTATTAAATAGAACAACATTGGAAGGGGAGCCACATGCACATACTCCATGTGTCTACATGCAACTTTCTTTTGATTTTTAGCTTTCTTGTTTTATTTCCTTCTTTTTGATAGTTTTCTTGTTTTATTTCTATTTTTTCTTATTTAGAGTTTTAGTATGGTTATGTTACTATTTTTATTTTTATTATTTTTATTTATGTTTCTTTGTATATATTTTTTAACATCATTTATTATTTAACATTTATGATTTATTATTTATTTTTATTATAGTGATTGTTATTTATATTCTATTATTAATTATTATTTGTATTAATTTATTATTTTATTATTTATTATTTATTATTAAGGGGAGGGATATTACATTTTCTTGCTGCTATTGTTGGTAACATTCTTTGCTACATGCTTCATTAGTTCTCCTTTATTATTCTTCCATATATGCAAACTTGTCTCTCCCCTTTTAAAATTGCTACTAGATTTGTTCATTACAATGGTGCTCTTTACTTGCTCCAATCGAAGGTATTTTTCTTCAAGATACTTCCTCAATTTGTCAAACACACCTTCAAGTTCTTCAACATAATCCTTCCTATATTTTTTTTTTCCGCAATTGACTTCTTCATTTCTTTTCAATTATGCTAGTTGTTTTCTCAAGGTAGTGATATCTTCCTTGAGATCTTTCTCATTTTCATCACAAATCTGAAATTTTTTCTCATGCTCCTTGCATCCATCAGTTAGGCTACCAATTTCACCAAAAATATCTTCAATAAAAACTAATGTAGATTCATATTCATTCTTAAGGAGTATATAACTAAGATCAACATTTTCTTCACTAACCAAATCTGAATTATTATCATCACTTCTATAAAAAAATATAACTCATAAGTAAATCATTGTGGCTTATACCTTTAGATTTATTGTCCTCTTGTATAGCTAGTTTAATTCGAGCTTCCTTCCTCATGGATATCTTTTTCTTGTTTTTGTTTCTCATCTCAAACTATTAATTATTGTTGTTGCAACTTGTTGAAAAATTTAACTAGGTTCAGTCTTCATAAAATGTATTTGTCCAAAGAATTTTTATTATTGCTACAATGACTTATTAAAGCATGGGTTTCATGTTTGGTTCATCATTTTATTAGTCAAAGTTCCCAATGAGGAATCCTAGGACTAATAAAGAGTCAATAGAGTCATTGTATATTTTATGAGACCCTTCTTGGGATTTCGAACAATGTAAAAAGAATTATTTTTAAGTCAAAAAATAAATTATGTAACCTCCACACCAAGTTGGACTCATGAAGATCAAGTTGGCCTCAAGGAAGGAAATTAAACCTCATTGGAAGGCTACATATACAATGCAGTTCGACTTCATTTGAGCATCTCACTCTCTCAAGCATAGTTCGATCTTTGGAAGCTGGAAGCAGGGAAGAAGTGCGAAGTTGAAAGAAGGGGCTAAAAGGAGTGTGAGTTTGGTCAAGGAGGAAGGAAAGAAGAAAATCGGAATTTCTCTCTCTCTCTCTCTCTCTCTCTCTCTCTCTCTTGTGGGTTGGTTTAGGAAATCGAAGTCTCCTAGTCAAGGTCAAAGTTGCTACTGATGCCGAAAGTTTCCAAGTTGAAGTTGTTAGGGTCGAAGTATTGATGCTAGGTCAAGGAGGAAGGAAAGAAGAAAAGCGAAATCTCTCTCTCTCTCTCTCTCTCTCTCTCTCTCTCTCTCTCTCTCTCTCTCGCTGGCTTGCTGGCTCGCTCATGTGGGCTGGTTTAGGAGATCGAAGTCTCATAATCAAGGTCGAAGTTGCTGCTGATGCTAAAAGTTGCCAAGTCGAAGTTGTTTGGGTCGAAGTGTTGATGCTAGGTCTAAGCTTGGATCTAAGAAGGACAAGCTAGCTTGGTGTGGAGGAGGTGTTTGTCTAGTTAGAAGAGTCTCAAGGAAAATTATTGAGCAAAGATATTTTGATTGGATTTTCCCCTAGATAGGGATCTTTCCCTCGAAGAGTACCTACATCTTTTGTCTTGTGTTTTTTTTATCTTCATGCACACATAATTTGGTAATTGGTTGATGAAAGATAATATAAAAAAATAAGTAAAATAAGCCAACATAATTCACAAATAATTATCAAGAAAGATAAATCTAACCCTAATCCTACTAGCATTGATTTCTCAACACAACTTGCTCCATATAACATATGCAATATGCCCCAAACCTCTTTGGAAGATTTTAAATCTCAAACTTTCTCTAAATCTACATTATGAATATTTTCATGAATGATACACCTTGCTTTAGAATTTTTATTCTTTACTTTGGATGAAGGTGAATTTCCATCATATTCTTCACAACTCAATCTCCCCAAGTTAGAACCACAATAAAATAATTTATACTTCACACTTTCTTACCATACCTTGAAATTTGCAGTAATAAGGATAGGTATTCCTTGAGAGTTCATTCTGAAAAAATTGCAAATTTCTGCCAGCAAACCCTATATCTACTCTCTTGTAATCAAGCTACAACCGAGAGCCCCAACTTTGATACCAATTTTTGGAAACCTTGAGCACTACTCAAAGTGGGGGATGAATTAGTAGTGTGACTTATTCACAATTTTTTCCGTTTATTTTCTTTTACTAAATCACACACATATTTGTAGCTTAACATAGATCATCTACAATTAAATGATGAACACGTAAACATATAATTAGCATGAACTAAAATAAAATCATCAAAGCACAAACATAAAAACCATCATCACACATGAGACACAAGATTTTTTGTGGAAACCCTTCCGGGACAAAAACCACCCTTAGTTGTTGTTGCGTTGCTCTGAATATTCTATTAAGTAAATGACTTCTTTTACATAGAATATATGACCCCCATTAGCCAGGAGACTCAACCTCTATCAACTAGGTGACTCGATCTCTATGGTAAGCTAGGAAGATTCTTTCTCATGACTCTACGAACTTTGATCCACTGGAAGCCACCATGACCAACGAGATTCACCCAACATCGATTGGAATATAGAGAAATTTGTTTCTTTTACTAATGCTCTAGATCACTAATCCATCATGCATGAGGCCACTCCTCCATGAGCTTTATGCATATCTTGATGTCATTCATTTTCAAATTGGATACAAGACTCTTTGCTCAATTAATTCAACTTTACAATCAAACTCTCAATAGCTAGACTCTCTTCAAATCATCATAAAAAAAATACCATGAAAACTATGCTCTCTACACAATAAAATAAATATAACCATCAATTCACTAATGCCATGATCAATCAACAACATATAAAAATACTCCTACAACAAATATGACCCTCACTACAAAATAGATCTACAAACTGATGTTCTGGTTCAGTTCTCTGCAACAACAGTTTTGTCTACTCACTCCTCTTCCATCGGCAACACCTACACACACTATATTTTCTCACAAGTAGGTATAAACATTGTGCATATTCTTCAATTCTCACTCTCACTCTATGTATTCACATATGTTATAAAAGCTCGACCTCCTTTGTCCACCCTCTCATCTTCTCGCCCTACACTCAACAATCTAACCTAAGAATAATGGGTATGCTCCTCTATTTAACATGACTTTTCAATCATCTCCACTACTCAAATAATCAAAGTGTTCACAACTTAACCACTTATCTAAGTTTTATATTAGGTCAATAGAATATTCTAGGTCATACCATGGGTAATTACCATTGTTTCAACCTCTGGAAAATCTTTGATGTGCAAGGAATGCAAGAAAACAAAGTCTGGACAAGGTAACGCTACTTCTACTTCGGGAAAAGCGTTCATGATAGGGGTAACATTTTTCTAATGAAGCCAACATGAGTTAGCATGCTTCCCATGATTTTCTAACCTACATTACCCAATTTTAACCCACAAAACCGAGTCAACACTGCTCCAAAACTTTCAAAATCGTCCTCTTTGTGCCTGCAACCATTTCCCAACCAGTAGAATGAATACACAATCAGATCAAGCTCATATGAAGGCTCTAAGTCATCATATCAATGCCTCCAACTCTATCTAACTGATCAGCTTGTTAGGGCCTCCAAAAAAGTTTATATCATGCCAGCAACTCACCTCTAATACCTGCATAAGTTGCAACATCTCTGCACAAACTTGTAACACTTCAACGACCTCATCATTAAATAAACACACTTCTGCAACAAGTCATGAATAGGAACATAAGCATGAAGATGAACTTGTAAACCTAGACTTTCCAAGCTCATCAACATAAAGAACAAATATTTGTAACACTTATCCAAGCATCTTCATGAGGTTGACATTAATGCCAACACACTAGCTCAATGCTAAACACAACTAGCTGCAATTCATCAAACATATGCATTACTGAACACTTGCAGGACATGCTACAAGGTTGACATCACTGGCAACAAAAACTAGTTGCAACTACACAAGACATAATCCCAACACTTTTAGCAGTTACATGAAGAGAGTGGGGCGGTACAAAAGCTATGTAACAGGATTCGTTGGAAACCCCTGTCGAATCCGAATCCTGCGAATCGGATACGATTCGACAAGAATTCAAATCCCAAAACAGGATTCGACGTGTCCGTACAGGATTCATACGAACCCCGTACGGGCACAACGAATCCCGATTCTGGGATTCGAATCCCAAGAAAATGACTCAGAATGCAATGCTTAATTTTCCAAAAAAATCACTCAGAAATGCAGAGTTTTATTGTTCTTTCAGTTTAGAGTTTATCTGTTAATTATGGAGGAGAATCTCTTGAATATGAAGGTCAAAGATGCTATTGATTTCAAACATTACCTGAAGATTTGTGTTGGAGGTAACATCAGTCTTACACACTACAGAGGAAGTTCCAGAGGGATGCATTTGGAAAAGAAGACCGGTGGTTTAAAATACCTTGACAAAGTTTTCTTCATATAAATACTCTGGTATTGACATATCCCTCTTTTGGATGATGGTGAAACACAGAGGTGGAGGGCATTGCACATTCAAAATTTTGAGATGGCTACATTGCATTAAAATAAATAATGAATTATGAATCATGACTTATGTGACCACTGACATGTATTTGAATTTTGTATGTACTATGCATGCTATAGCTTGTAGATGAAGATCTATGTTTGAAATCAATGAATTTGTATCATTAATTACAATTTGTGTAAGAAATATCTAATTTTTAATATATATATATATATATGTGTGTGTTGTGTGTGTGTGTGTGTGTGTGTGTGTGTGTGTGTGTGTGTGAATCCGACACTCGAATCCCCGAATCCCGAATCCCCGTGTCAGGTGACTTAGTACAAGAGGTTTTCTATTTAAAGGAACAAGTGCAATACTAGTTAAGTTTTCTCTTTATCTACTAAAGTAGAGGTTTTTTAAATGTGGAGGGGTCTAGGAGGGATTCAAAACAAACACTAGAGATATTTTGTTATTTTATAACGATGAACTTATACTACTTGATTCAAATCTCAATGTTCCCCATAGGATATGGTGGATGAACGAGAAGGTGAAAACTTAGGTAAGGAATACCTTTAGATAAATGAAATCCTATTGAATGAGAGAGTAAATATTTTCCCATGTCAAACAATGGGTGTTGCATAGGAAATATTCCCCCATAACGATTTCAATAACATTACAAAATCCAACCCAAAAACAAAAAAATGAAATCAACACACTTTAAATATTGCAAATGAAGAAAGAAAATGAAAAACTGAAAGAAAAGGCAAATGAAAAAGTCGAGATTGAACGAAAACTCTAAGAAGACATCATATGAAAATATGTCTCAACAAAAGAGAAAATATGAGAAAACATGTGTAATTCACTTAATTTGAGGTCTTCATAAGTTGTCTCGCAAAATTGTAATTGAATAAGCTTTTATTGAAAAAGGGAATTTTAAAACTAGGGAGTGGTTATAAATAAAAATAAAGTCGCATCAATATGTCACCTTGCTTCAAATATCTTGTTTAAAGATAAGTTTTGAAAAACAAAGAGCGAGATGCTAAATTAAAATAAGGTAATGTAAAGAGACTCACTAATGTAACTTATTTGCAATTTAATCATCATCACAACTATTTCTATGAGCTAGAAGGGATGCAAAGTAAACTGAAGAATTTCTAAGCAATCTTGCCAACAACATCAAATCTTTAGTGTAACTAGTGAGGAGCTATAAAAACAAAGCTTAAATTAGAAAATATTAAAAAAAACTAGAAATAAAATCAAAATGGAAAAATAATAAAGGATGAAAATAAGTGTATAAAATTTACCTTGAAGGATTTTGTTAAGATTTACACTATAGATCTCGATTTCCTCCAAATTCATTTTTCAAGAAGAAACTTATTTCCATGATTAAGATCAAATAGCACGAAGAAATTGCAACTATATCAAAGTTCATATATACCTATGATCATCGAATTTATTGAACCTGAAGTAGGGCGAGCATAAATCCTATGAAAAATACTTACCAGGAAAGAAATGGTTACATGTGCAAGATATCGATAATGAGTAAGGATCATCAGACATTCAAATTAGTGCTTTGAATAATAATGTTGAAAATTAAAACAATGAAAATTTTCCATTGAAAATTCAGTTCATGAATGTTGGATTCCATATTATGCAAGGAGACATGCTTTCGCCAATCTAAGGTAATAGGAAATCTTCCATTTTGTCTTTCACAAAAGATCAAACTCAGTAGGAATACGTTCAACAGGGTAACTAAATACTCACCATACCAGAGCTTCTTCAGAGATATTTTCTTATTTAAAGAACATTAGAGTCTGCTTGCTAGACTTTTGACCAAATAGGATCGGCCAGATACTTCGCTTTGTATTACATCTACCATTATCCTCTTTACCACTTTTGATTTGAATCATTTTCTTTGTATATGTAGGCTAGATGAAAGTATTTTGATTTTAAATCATGCCCAAAACTTTCTTGAAATCCCATGGAATTACGCCAAAGTCATAGTCTATGTGGAACCTTAATAAATATGGAGAGAACTCGAGCATTTGATATTGCGGTCCTTTTAGAATGGGGCGATATATATAACCTAAACTATAGAAGAATACCAAATCAGTGTAGCTTATTACAACTCCAAATCACCTCAACATTGGTGCTGGTGGATAGGAGATATGTGCAATAGAAGTAGGGCCCACAGAGAATACAATTGGCTAATCGCAAAGGAGGAGAGACTTGGGTTGAGAGAAATTAATGGAGGCAAGGATACACAAGCTCGAGTGGATGCCTATGAAACCCCAGAAGGGAAATCCTTGAAGAAACAAGTGGAGCCCCATTACAATTCCGCTAGGGTAATGTAGCCAAGATTACATGGAAGGATAAAGCGATGGTGAGAACTTGGCTAGGCTACTTATAACACACATAGGGGGAATAATGTGGAGTAAAGGGGCCTGCTTGTCCACATCGTTCTAGAAGGAAAAAATCCTGGAAGAAATAGAAAATGGCTTCGAAGGATTCCACTGGGGAAAAGTAAGTGGGGGGATGTGGCATGTGGGCCAAGTCAAGTATGGGCGAGTGATAAGGAGCGGAATCCATGTGGAGATGGGTCCATGCATTTTCGGTTATTAGTGCCTACATCACCCCAAAAGGGAAATCCCTGAAGATCTGAGGGGAGATGCAAAGGATTCCGCAAGGCAAATATGTCTAGGAATACATGTGAAGTGGGGGAGACGAAAGTACATTATGAATGAATATGAGGTGCACCATGCATGGAAAATAGAAAAATAAAAGTTGACAAGGGATCCACGTTATTTGAATGAAGCAGTTATGGAAACCTCTAGGGAAAATGGTTATGGGGTGATGTGGAAGATGAAGAGAACGCAGACTAATGTGACTAAAAAAGGTGACAAGTGGAAGAGGGTGGACCCACAAGCCTTGGTAGATGACTTACGTCACTCTAGGAATAACCAAAAGAGTGTCTGTTAGGACTTTTGAGGTGAATACCTCCAGGATGATGTGGAAAGCGAGGAAACCAAGGGCCAATGAAATAACTAGAAATGTTAAATGGCAAGGGGATCCATATTCATATGCGTATTGTTGATTTCTCTTGGAGTTTATAAAAAGTTCAAAACAATAAAATTTCAAGCTAATTTCCTCCGAGACAGGAGATGGTGACGTAAAAACCAACGACAATCTCATAGAATAGTATGTCCTAGTGAAGAATTTTGTGAAGCAATGAGTATGGTAATGGACATGAGAAGTCTCAAAGTTTCTCGACGCTTTCTAGTGTTGTAATTTTTTTCTAATTATTTTCTTACCCTTATGAAGCAATGAGTACGGTAATGGACATGAGAAGTCTCAAAGTTTCTCGACTCTTTCTAGTGTTGTAATTTTTTTCTAATTATTTGCTTCCCCTTGTGAAGCAATGAGTATGGTAATGGACATGAGAAGTCTCAAATTTTCTCGACTCTTTCTAGTGTTGTAATTTTTTTCTAATTATTTGCTTCCCCGCACCTCTTGCAACTTGATTAGATGCTTTATTGTTTGAGGGAACATGTAGTGAGGGTAGGCTTTATCTTTGTGATTAATTTTCCATTAGTGATGCTCAAATATTTAGTTGCATCAAAAGAACAAACATAAAATCATTATATTCATCTCATCAATTGGTGAAGCAAAGTAAATGTAAATCAAAGCACATGTACATAGCACATATTGCCAAAAATTAAAATTCTGATGAATGATGAAATAGTTCCCTGAGCATGTTCTTTACCAAGTTTAATCAGGATAACTTTGAATCATTCTTTTCCAAAAAAATTAAAAGGTTGCTACTTACTTATTTCACACCTACAATATGAACATAAAATAAAAAGAAAAGAAATCTAGACTAAAATTTACTCTAATCTAATAGTGCAAACTAAAACTAAGTGAAATCATGCTTACAATGGAGCCAATCAAGCTCTTTTATTCCTACACATATGTACATATCAAAAATTAATAACAGAAATAGAATGATTATTAAAATACTAAAATAAAACTTCAACCAATTATGTACATGAATTTCCAATAAGTTCTATAAAAGAAACTTATCATCTACTGGAAACCTTGCTAGAAATGAATTTTCCAACCATATTTCAATCTTGTCATGAAAACCATCTTGCAACTATGGAAGTGAAATCATGGTTGGAATACAATTTTACCAAACAACGCCATGAATTTCTCCCAGTACAGACAAGTTAGTAGTATGTACAATAAAAGGAGTAACAGAAGTATTTTGTGTAACTGAACTTTCCAAACAACTTTCAAATGAATCATCAAAGCGGGAGTGGAAATTTGATGAATCTTTCAAAAGATTTTTAGATAGATTAGATATTTGGCCAAATTTTAATGATGCACTCTCACGCGATGGAGCTCATGGAAAATTCATTTGAAATGAAACAATGAGTTGATATGATATGAACATCAAATGAAATTGAAAGATTAGAAGTTCATGATGCTCGTGATTAAGGCCTTGAAATTTATTTTCACATTCACCCCTTAATGCACTTTGCAAGTGTTCAACATTTGATTGCTCAATACGCTAGCATAATATATCCAAAAATTGAAAAATAATAGTATACAAATTTGAAAAGAACCATAATAAATGAATAATGAACAATAAAGTTACGTTATCATTTACAATAATGTTATAGATAATGTTACAGAACAGTTGGGATTTAATGGAGATAATTTCCTTCTCGCAAGTGTCAGCCAAGATAATGCAATTAGAACTATCACTAGTATCTACTTGTGAATGAGAAAGAGGCTCAATACTATGATCAAGAATGGGAATTTGAACAATGTCAAGATCAAGAATTGGAATGGATTTCTCTTCTTGAAAAATGTAGTCACTATGACATTTTGAGAATTCAAGATAAGGTTATATTGTAGTGATATCAATAAAGAAATGTCTCTCAACTTGAAATATGGATTGGCTTTGAGTATCGAGAACATGAGAATTTAATGATTGGTGAAATAATTCAACATTCTCGATTTCTGTGTCATCATCATTAGTACTCTCTTCCTCTTCAAAAAATAAATTAGAACAATAAGAGTAATTAAATGGGCTCTGATGAGAATTCTTAGCATTATTTAAAACATGATCATTAAGAGACCCTATATCATGATTGAAACTAATCACCAATTCATTATTTGTTAAATTTATTGCAACTCCCCTTGTTTATAAAATATGATTTGTGCAAAGAGGAACCGCTAAATGATTATCAAATGAATTGAAATAAAATAAAAAATAAAAAAGATCAGGGTAAAGAGACAAATAATTATGTGAAGATATGGATTTGAAAATTTTTATGCCTATAGATTCACTTTACTTTCCATAATGTGAATTTCATATTCTTCATCATGTATTTGCTTGACCACATTTTCTTGAAAAATAATGTTTGGTTGCCCAAAACTTTTTGTTGAACATTATTTATAGCATGAGACAAACTCAAAAATATTTGCGGTAGATTTCACATTGTTGCTTGTTGATTCCCTTCTTCGTTATGAACATTAGTTTTATTTTGATTTTGATTAGCTAATTTATCAATAACAACACTCTCAAGGTCAACATTATTTTTGTTGATTATGTTTATGCTTTCCTGAGATGATTGATTAACAATTTCTACAATTTCTTCTTGAAGAGAGTCAATCATGCTATTAATAGCAAGTGGCTCTTCAAAAACAGAAAATGTGATAAGATCAATAGTATCTTCAAGTTCATTGCTACTATTTGGAATACAAGGAATAGAAGGTACATGTTGATACTATTCCATTAACTCAAACTCTGAAGGTCCATCTTTAGACTTAAATTTTAGACAGATTAACTTGAATCTAATTGTGAAATATATTATAGACTCATTTTCAAACTTTTATAAATGTCCAAGCTTATGACATACATGTTCATAGTCATACTCCTCAGATGCATGAAGGAACTTTGTAATAAATTCATCCCAATTGTGAATAGAGGCAACTGGTAATGATTGACACCATCTTTTGGCTTTGCCTATGAAAGTTATAGTAAATATCTTGCATAGAATACCTTCATGAATATTAGAACAAATAGAATTTGAAAAATTTTGGATAAATTGAAAAACATGATCAAATGCAAAAACTTTGTTCTTACCATCAAACTTTACCTTTGAAAAGTGCCTTACAATTACCATTGGAGTGGTGGTGGATGCACGTCCAGAGATACAAAAAAATTCTTAATAAGATACATGCCCAAAGGGGTCTTACATGTATGATAGTGACTCTTTTGACTTCATAATTCTATGACAAACCTAGAAGCACTCAATGGGTGTTTGCTATAAATAAACTTATCTTGAGCATGAAACCCATGCATCAAGAATGATAATAATAAATTTATTTTCTCTTTAACATCAAATATATGAAGTCATGATTACAATAGACATTATGAAGACCAAACATAGTTACACATTTCAATATTCCTCTTAACTAGGGAAGTATTCATAATCCATACATGGTACTTGGACATTCTCATACTAAAGAATTCTCATAAAAAGAGTCAGATTGGTAAGCCATCTCATAAGCTATTTTCTCAGCTTATACCAGTGCATCTCATCATATTAACCAACATTGTCAGATAGCAAGGCCTTGACTAATAGCTATATCTCTCCATAAGATCAAAGCACAATGTTGGCAAGATAATGACTAATACACACCTTTCATAATTGTCTCTCAAGGCACATACCCCATCCAGATCTTCACAAAGTATGTCCTTTCAAGACCATTCATGTCTTCAAATAACACATCCTCAAGGAATTTCCTCTTTGACTACTCTTGCCTATTGGATGCTCTGCCACATCCTCAAAGAGTATCGGAATCAATATCAGACACTTACCCAATCCTCCATTATTTCTTCATAACATGAAGACAAGAATGATGTGTCTATCTCTTCCTTTCAACTAGGGAGGATCTACACATTCCTATAAAAGGAATATTCTCAAGCTCCATTTTAACAAGGGACTTGCCGAAGCTCCCTCTTAACTAGGGACTTGTTTCCAACAACTCTATGCTCTTTGGTGGAGATCATGGTACTATCAGTTGCTTGTAAGGCTCTTTCTACATCATGTCATGAACTTCATCTTCTTCATTATGGATACTTCTTCACCTTCTTCATCATAATTTCTCCGTAGGGCATCGACCATCTTCTAAATCACTTTCTTTTCAACGAGACATGGTGTTGAACTAGTAGTCATGTCATCCTTCTCTTCATCAGAAAATGATCTTCTAGTCCACATATGGCTATCCTTCATATAACTACCTCTTCCAAGTCATGTTTCTTTCAGGATCTTCCATCCAATCTCATGAGTAATAGTTGTAGGTGACTTCTACGACCCTCTTATGGTAGCCCTGTTTTACCCCAATCAAATGTTTTCAAAAAATCAAAATGAACATCAACTCAAAGTTACCTTTTTATGATGGTCTTTCATCATGACATCAACTTCTTGCAACATCAACATCCTACACATGTATGAATCCATCTCCAAGACATTCATTACCAGGATTCTTCTTTTGCAGTATGCATATCAGGGTCTTCATACCTTCTTCTTCCATGGAGATGTCATAGATAACTCTTCTAGTTATTGAATTTTGATCACTTATCTTATATTATGTGACTATAGTTGCATATTTCACAAAATCCTCTTCCTTTCTTCGAATATTGATTCCTCGAGAACTTCTATACATAGTTCCTTCGTCATAGGAACCATAGTTGCCAACCACCTCATATTCTATATGAGGTCATATTATGTTGATTTCATCTTATCAATATCTAGAAGAGTTCAAGGCACATTGTCTACATGCCTTCGTGCATCATTCTAATGGAAGAGATCCTTCTTCAATCATGCTCATGAGATAGATCATTCAACCATTCTATTACAGCTATATGATGACATGATTTTATCTAGCTATTATCAAATATATACATACCTCTTCCTTCATGTGGTCATCTAGGCTATTTTCTAGCAGTTTCCTTTCCTTGCTTGAAGACGAAATTACTTCAACCAACTTGTCATGTTGCACATCTTTTTCATCATACTGTCATCCTTCTTAACCGATAGATCCCACATAATGTGGAATGTAATCCATTTGTGAGACACTTGCTTCTTCTTAAGTAGAGGTGGATCTTCTAACAAAGATTCCAATGGAGGATCTTAATGATCCTCATTTTGCAAATGCTCATTTCTAAAGATGATGATGTATGATGATCTCTTTATCTTTTGTCTTTCTAGATGACTTCCGCGAACCGTATAGATTACTACTTTGGTTGTCCCTCTAGGATTCTAATGATGATGTCATGAGCTGCTTCCTTTCTATCAAGTGATATTATTGCATAAGATATAGACTCTACTTTGACTACCATGTCTCTATGATGATGTCATCCCTATCTCTTCTATAATGCATCCTATCATACCTGTGATGCTTTCTATCATCTTCTATAGCAGAAAAGAACCAAGTGAAGGAAGTTATCTCATTCATAGTAGAGATATTTCACTTCCTCCTTCTTTGATTTCTTCTTTTCTGATTCTCCCACTTCTTCGGTAACATGGGCTTCATTTATTTCCTTTCTCTTCTTCTTGTCCTTCTTGAGTTTAGGACAATTCCTTTTAAAGTGCCCATATTCATTACGCATAGCATTGTATCTTTGACATATCGATCTTCTTCTTTTTTCTGAGGATCAAACTTTCCAAACTTTCCTTTTCTCCTGGCCATGGCAACATATGCTTGAACTTGTTCATTTGATCCAACATCACCTTTTGCCTTCAACCTAGTTTCTTCAATCTTACATAATGACCAAAGTTCATTGAATGGAGTGGCTTCCTTATTTTCGTAAATACTTGATACAAATTTTCCCTATTCATCATGTAGTGCATTGAGCACAACGGTGGTCATTTCTTTATCAAACAGCATTTCTCTTCATTATTGTAGTTGATCTCTTATTTGAGATACCCTCATAAGGTATGAGGCTACCCCTTCTTCCTTTGATACCTTCATCTTGTATAGTTCGGTTCTCAATGATATAACCTCTCCTGCAATGCTCACGAAAAATAGTTCTACCAACTTTTCATAGATTTATTCGATGTTTCCATCTTTGCTACATAGGGGATGATTAAATCCTTGATTGATTCTATGAGGATTCTTTGAGCCCTTATTTCCCCTTTCATATACTTCGATAGAGCTTGAGCTTTTTCTTGAGACAGTTTGGAGATTGAACCCTTAACATATTCAATGACTTCATTTTCTATGAGGATTAAATCTATCCTCTTTTTCCATGCAAGATAGTTTGATGACCCAACCAATTTGTTGCTTTCCTTGTAAAATGAAGTCATTTCGATATTAGGTTTGGACATAGATATAAAAATACTTACTTGTCAAGTGAAGGTGTTCCTAGATGATGATATCTTCAGCTTGATGCCTTCTTGATGATGTTGCTTCCATGATGATCTTCTTCAAGGATGTTTGATATGTGATATTTGCTTCAATGTGTGTAAAATCACCCTAATTTACTTAATGATGATGGCAATGTTCGTTCTTCCTTCGTTTGGATGTAGAAATGTAGAATATGGAGACTTCAAGATGCTTCAAATGTGTAGTCCTTCTTTCTTTGAGGGGAGATAAGGTCCTTGAGGTCTTCTTCTCCTTGTGATGATGTGGTCTTTGAGATGAGTACTCCTCGTTAATGATTTCCTTATGCTCAACCCTTATGTATCCTTCTTCAATGGTGTTATCTTCAAGCTGCCTTTTCTTGTCTTGTCAGCTTAACTTTCATACCATGTTGAGAAATCAAGGGGCATCTTAATAAGATGTTTTCTCTTAATTTGATAATTTTCTGTGATGTATTTTTACTTAACTTGATTAATTTATTCTTTCACTTGATTATTATTAGTGTTCTTATCATCAAACAGCTACGAAAACTATGAAGATCAATGAAACAAGAGGACACAAAATGTAGGCTACAAGTTAGGGCCAAAACCTCTCATCTTGAAAGGAAACCCACAAGAATTCTTCCCTTCTTATAGAATGTTCAGATGACGAATTCCAAGACCTACAACCCTTGTCAAAGGCCCCTCCAAGACCAAGTCAAACTTCTCCTTCTTGATGAACTTTTCTTTCCAGCTACTTTGACCTAGCAGTGTCCAGCAATTTCGACCCAACAACTTCCAACATCTTCGACCCCTAATAACTTCCAACAACTTTGACCCAATAACTTCCAGCAATTTCGACCCGACAACTTTGGTCCAGCAACTACTTTAGAAACCCTAACACGAGAGAGGGGTCAAAAACTTTGGTCTTGCTTCTCTTCCTTCCTTTCCTTGATTTTCGTCCTCTTCCATCTTCTTTCTTGAGGAGATCGAACTTGTTTTCTTGCTTGTTGAATGTGTCCCCAAATGAAGTTGAGATTCCCTTATATATAGGCTTCTTATGAGGTTGAAATGTTGCCCATGAGGCCGACTTGATCCTTCTTGTAGGTCGACTTGTTTAACATGGTCTTGGAGGGTCTTTATGACACTTTTGATTTTACAAAAAAAAAATTTACAAGATACAACATGCCCAAATGGGTCTTACATGTATGACAGTGATTCTTTTGACTTCATAATTCTATGACAAACCTAGAAGCACTCAATAGGTGCTTGACCTACAAATAAATTTATCTTGAGCATGAAACCCATGCATCAAGAATGACAATAATAAATTTATTTTCTCTTTAATATCAAATAATATAAAATCATGATTACAATAGACATTATGAAGACCAAACCTAGTTACACATTTCAACACCTATATACCCAAAGGTATGTGGAGTTGAAATTCCATACATAGGTAATATCGGATGTGATACTACTCGAAGGAGTACCAATAAGGGTTTCAAGGATTTCCAACAATGTGATTCCACTTGTATCTCCAGCATGTATTATTTACATCCAATAGTTTTATCAATTGAATGAAAAATCATTGTGTTATTTAAAGATGTCAAAGTGCATCTTTAAAAAAAGAACTTGCTAACCCAAGGAAGATCTCTTAAAATCACCATAGAATAACATGTCCAATAAAGGATCTGAGGTTAAAAATGTAAAATGATCACAACTATTATACTTCTCATATTGGTTATTGTGGCTCTAATTATAAAATGCCACAACTTCTCTAAATCTATTAACACTAGTTTGATTAAAATATGTGCACTCTATCAAAAGATATTAACTCTGCAAAATTCGCACAAATGATATGTCCACTTCCCATACCTCGTT
The DNA here is from genome assembly GCA_000404065.3 of Pinus taeda. Taxonomy (NCBI): domain Eukaryota; kingdom Viridiplantae; phylum Streptophyta; class Pinopsida; order Pinales; family Pinaceae; genus Pinus; species Pinus taeda. The sequence goes on along the minus strand of APFE031759911.1, from coordinate 117,311 downwards.
TCAAACATATTTTTCAAAAGGAATTCAAATCTTAGGCAAAAATCTCCAAATTATGCTTTAAAAGGTTTTAGAAATCAACCTAAATGTTTCCATCCTCATTTTCTATAAAAAATGTGCAAAAAGGATTAAATAATAATAATAATAATAATTCTCCCACTTTGTTTCCCAAGAAAGTTTTGATTCCACTTCTAGTGTAATTAACTCCAAAACTTTAAAGAAATCACATAAAATGTAGTGCAAATACCAAGAACATATGAGATCAACTCATAACCTATCATTGGACAATGCAACATAATGTCAAACCTCCTTCATGCCTCCTATGGACAAGATTAGAGCACAAGATTTTAGAATGCTTAAGGAGAGAGCCACAACATAAAATTTTAATGAAATAGTACTTATTAATTTTAAAGTGTTATCAAATAACGAAGTAAGCCAAAACCACCTATCCGCAAGTTCTAATGCCTCTGTAGCGAATGACCATGTCTCATTTCATTGGATATCAAGACCCTAGAGTGGTATTTTCCGAGAATGTCCTCCAAACATGTATTATTCATTCCTACAATGCCACGCCCCCAACAAGCATGCCCCCTTTAGCATGACATGTTGTCGTGATCTTCTTGAAGATCAATCATGCAGCCTCAATATTTATTTCAATCACCATTCTTCATACAAAGAAACTCTCAATGTTTTTGTCTTCAATCGATAAATAAGCTAGTTCTTCCATGAGCCATTTCGTTTAGCTCTAAGATCATATAAACCATATATATGGTTGAGCCTAAAAGCTGAGATTATAGTACATATATTTTAAGATTATTCATAACAAAAAATACTAATTTAGATAATATTTTGAATGATAAGGGACACCATTAAGAAATAGACCAAAACTTTTATTACAGTGAATTACATAACTTGAAGGGAGATGTTGTAAAGGAAGGTCCAATCTTGCATCACTCTAAACCTTCGAAACAAATGATATGTGGCAACAATGTCCACGCCCCCCCACTCTTAAAGGACACTCCAAACAAGAGTAAGGTCAAAGTGCTCCAAAAACACAATCCCAAAACTTCATGCGCATTTGAGAGTGCACTCGAACCAAAATGCGACACGCACTAATTTCTCTATCCCCATTTTAATCAATACCACAACCTATAAGTATCCACCTCAAATAAATTTTAAATATAAATGATTCAAAATAACAACTTTTTAAGTGGTTAGATCGATGGATTCCAACAATTAACCAAACCAATGAAAAGTTGGCAAAGTGATTGGTTAATAAATAAAGAGTGGCGCATTTTTGCTGATGTATTAAAGTTTTTCTATATATGGGGTAAAAAGACAATTTGTTGCCATCATTAGAACAATTATAAATTGATACGATCCAGAATATGTTAAATGCATTGTAATAACACAAACTTAGTTTTGGCAAAATACTCAGTAGCCAATGATCGTAAAGATTTAAGATATCAATGAGCATAATTTTGCAATTGGATATATATATATATATATAATATATATATATATATATATATATATATATTATATATATATATATATATCCATAATTTCATGTGAACCTGTGACCCCTCATCAAAGGCATCATACACTGAAATGATCATCACAGTGTTGTAAATGTTATTTTTTGCAACTAGGGTCAAATTCCACATTGGACAACTCAAATGACCAAGATGATGCTTACATTAAATTCCTCTTTTCGAGAGGACCAAGATCGACCTAAAGATCACCCAATTTGGTCAAGCAGAAATTACGTTTCAAATTATTTTATTCATACATTTATTATGGAAAGGGTCAGCGCTAACGACATGTGTAATTGCTTAGGTCGGCCTTAACCCCAAGTCAACCCTAAGGAAAGCCTATAAATAGAAGTGACCTCAAGCTCATTCCATCACAATTATCAATTGATTTTCTATTCTTCACTTTTGTCTTGGTTCGCACAAGTTCAGCAGAAGGAGTTCGTGCAAGGGTCTGAAATCATAGACATGAGGCTCACTCTGACTTAGGGTTTTCTGATTCTCGAACACTGGCATAGAACTATGCATTTTAGTCCCTGGAATCTGGCATATAGTGGACAAGACAGCGTCCAGAGAGCCCTAGACGTTGGCACACAGGCTTATGGGAGCATCCAGTGGTTCAAAGGCAAATCGGGCTACATTAGTCCCCAGATGCTTGCACATAGTAGTCATGAAAGTGTCTTGGACGCACGCACAAAGTCTTCCTGAAAGCGTCCGTGCAGTGACAGACGCCCTCACACAGTGTTCGAGAGAGCGTCTAGGGAGTTTCGAATGCATGCAGTCAATTTTGATGAGCGTCCAAGGTTCAGATCTAGGGTTTGACATTTTGGCTTCAGTGATCTAGTGGATTTGGGTTTCTCTCTGTTGTTATATGGATCTATAGATTTGTAGATTTGATTTGTAAATATCCACTACAAACATATGTATTGGGCTCATTGTACTCTCTGTTGAAAACTTTTTATGACAATCTATTGAAGAAAAAGATTTGAAAGGGTTTCAAGATCGAGATTTGAAGGACTCTATAGTCACTAGAAGACCTCTTCTAGCATTGGTTCATAATACTAATCATTTGAGCGAGTTCTGGCACCATAGGTTGGCTCATCTACACTATGATGCACTTCTAAAATTGAAGAAACTAGTTTTAGGTATTCCTGATGTTCAATCTCATCATGATGGAGTTTGTCCAAGTTGTGCAAGTGTAAAGAAAACAAAGGGACCATTTCCCTCTAGTAAGAACAAGACATATGACATCCTCCATCTTGTTCGTTTTGAGATATGTGGTCCAATGCTTGTACATTTTGTTGGTGGTCATCTCTACTACATCACCTTTATTGACGACTTCTCAAGAAAGACATAGATATACTACCTTAAGCCCAAGGATGAAGCCTTTGAAATATTCAAGGAATTCAAAGCCTTGATTGAAAATCAATCAGGAAAGAGAATCAAAGTCTTCAAGTTTAACAATGGAGGGGAATACATGTCAAACGAACTCATAGGATTTTGCAAGAAAGAAGGGATCAAGAAGGAAACAATTGTGCCATATACTCTTGAACATAATGGTCTAGCAGAAAGGAAAATCAGGTCTATATTAGAAGTTGCTCGTGTTATGCTTCATGATCAAAAGGTGCCAAAGTTCCTTTGGGCCAAAGCTACATCGGCTGTTGTATATGTTTAAAATATGATGCCTCATCAAGCATTTGAAAACAAGACCCTTGAAAAACTATTCGTAGGTATCAAACCTTATATTAGTCATCTTTGTGTATTTGGATGCCCCATATATTTTCATGTGTCGAAGGACAAAAGAAACAAATTGGAAGCTACAGGAAGAAAAGGTACATTTGTGGGTTATTGTGAAAATTCTAAAGCATATAGAATATATATTCCTAGTTAGAGGAAGGTCGAAATTAGCAGGGACGTAGCATTTGATGAAGATGCAGCGCTTGGAAAAGCAAGAGATCTTCCTCCACCTCCTTCTCCCAAGGAAGAGAATGATGACTGGGATATTCTAGATGGTCTTTCTGTGTCCGAGTCTGATATGGTTGATGATCCCATAGAGCCTATGGATCCATTAAATCCTCCTCCAAGTGATTGTCCTAGTAGGAAGAGACCACTTTGGCTCTGCGATACTCTACAGAATGCTAAAATAAATGTTCCCATTCGCAGATCATTCAAAGAAAGGAAGCAACCAAGCATGTATCAGGGATATGTTGCAGCAATGAACACTATGATTCAAGTCGAACCATCCTCATTTGAAGAAGCAGTAAAAGAACAAGTTTGGAAAGATGTTATGGTTGAGGAATGTGAATCGATTGTGAAAAATGATGTGGTATGTTGTGTACCAAGGCCGAATGGGAAGTCTGTTGTGACTTCAAAGTGGCTATTCAAGATCAAACATGGAATTGATGGCAGCGTTGAAATATACAAAGCAAGGTTCATAGCTTGAGGATTCTCCAGGAAAGAGGGAGAATATTATGATGACATATTTGCTCCCGTGGCTCGATATAAAACCATATGTTCTATAGTTGCCCTTGTTGCGAGTCAAGGATGGACTCTTCATCAGATGGATGTAAAGACCACGTTCCTTCATGGCATGTTACAAAATGAAGTATATGTTGAATAACCACAGGGATTTGAAGTGGAAGATCGAAGAACACATGTTTGCAAGGTGAAGAAGGCATTGTATAGTTTGAAGCAAGCTCCTTGAGCGTGGTATGCACGCATTGATAGTTACTTAGTGAAGTTGGGATTCACAAGAAGCAATGTCGATCCCAACCTCTACTTCAAGGTAGTCCAAGGTATGCCATTGATTTTGGTTTTGTATGTTGGTGATCTATTCTTGACAGGTAGTGAGCCTCTGATGATCAAGTGCAAGAAAAAGCTAGCCTCTAAATTTGAGATGAAAGACCTTGGTCTCATGCACTACTTTTTAAACCTTGAGGTGTGGCAAAGCCCTGGTGAGATTTTATTTTCACAAGGAAAATAAGTTGTGAAGTTGCTGGAAAGATTTGGAATGGTTGAATGCAAATCCATGGTTACACCGATGGAAATAAACTTCAAGAAGTTATGTGGAGAAGTTGCAGGACCTGATTTGGAAAATTCATCTTAGTATAGACAACTGATTCGGTCTCTGATGTTCCTTGTGAACACTCATCCAGATATCTGATATACAGTAAACACATTGAGTCAATTCATGACCAAGCCCCTCCATGCACATTGGATAGTTGCCAAAACATTGAGAAATTTACATGGGTCAATCACACTTGACCTGAGATATTATGTCAGAGATGTTCAACTTCATGGATGCACAGATGTTCACTGGGTTGGAAATGTTATCGATAGGAAGAGTACATTTGGATGTTGTTTTAGCCTTCGATTTGCCATGATATCTTGGATGAGCAGGAAACAAAAGTTTGTAGCATTACGCACCGTTGAAGCAAAATACATTACCACTAGCATGGCTAGCTGCAAAGCAATTTGGTAGAGAAAACTCTTTGGAGAGCTATTTGAACAAGTCCTAGACACTACATTGATATATTGTGACAAGACTGGGATCTATTTGGCATAGAATCTTGTGTTCCATGACAAGTCCAAGCACATTAAGATTCGATATCACTTTATTCGAGACATGGTACAGAGAGGAGTTGTTAGACTCCATCACATATCGATAGATGAGCAGATTGCAGATATTCTCACCAAGACATTATCGAAAGGAAAGTTCTTGGTCTTTAGAGAGTAGCTTGGACTAATGGATGTGGTCCCTCTAGATAAGGGGCAACACTAATCGAGGACACTGAGCCAACTCTTCCTACCATGTTTGAGCTCCTAGGGTGAAGAATTGAGATAGAGGACTCTTGGGATTGAGGGATCTTTGGACAAAAGGGTACTCCGCTTATCTGTTACCCATAGGATTGAATATGTTGCTCCCCTATCTTCATAGGGTCAGAGAATGTTGCTCCCCTGTCTAGTCTTTGCAAAGTATACCCCAGTTGGCATCATACCCATAAGCAAGGCTTGTTGGGAATATCGCTCCTCATTTGGCCAATGAGTTGAGAGTGTACTTGGTGTGTACAACCCAAGTCAATTATGATGCAGGTGTTCTACCACATGACTATTAAGAGTCATTGTTGGGAAGATCGGTAAGAAATAGGATTGGGTTGAGATGGTGCTCCCCTTCTGAGATTTTGGGTTGAGGATGAGCTCCTCGATGTGATTCCAGGGTCAAAAGTTGTGCTCCCATGTATGATGAGTTATCATATTGCTTGGCATGTGTGGAAGCTATTGCTCCTCTTTTCTTCTTCTTTTATATCTGAGAAAGTTTCAGCAGATAGAGTTGAGCAGAGACAATCAAAGCATTACGAGAACATGCACGATGATGTGGAGATGAACTGACAAATATTGGTAAGTGGAATTCTTCCTAGTTGAGATGGAGTGTTAACTTTTGAAACTATGGTCAAATTCCACATTAGACAACTCAGATGACTAAGATGATGCTTGCATTAAATTCCTCTTTTCGAGAGGACCAAAATCGACCTAAAAATCACCCAATTTGGTCAAGCGGAAGTTAATTTTTGAATAATTTTATTCATACATGTATTATGGAAAGGGTCAACCCTAATCACGTGTAACTACTTAGGTCAGCCTTAACCCCAAGTGGACCCTCAGGAAAGCTTATAAATAGAAGCGACTTCAAACTCATTTCATCCCAATGATCAAGTCATCTTATATTCTTCTCTTTTGTCTTGGTTCACACAAGTTCGACGTAAAGAATTCATGCAAGGGTCTGAAATCGCAGGCGTGAGGATCGCTCTAACTTAGGGTTTTCTGATTCTTGGACGTTGGCACAGAACTGGGCCTTTTAGTCCCTGGACGTTGGCACATAGTGGAAAAAACAGCGTCCAAAGAGCACTAGACGCTGGCACACAGGCTTATGGGAGCGTCTAGGGGTTCAGGGACAAATCAGGCTGCATTAGTCCCTAAACACTCGCACAGTGTAGTCCTGAGAGCGTCCAGGTCGTCCCAGACACGCATAATAATTGTAAGGGAGCGTCCAAGGGTCTTTGGTGTGTTTTACCTGGACACACGCACAGTCTTCCTAAGAGCATCTAAGTAGTCGCAAATGCCCTCACACAATGTCTAAGAAAGCGTCCAGGGAGTTTCGGACACACACAATCAGTTTTGTTGAGAGCATCCAAGGTTCAGATCTAGGGTTTGACATTTTGGCCTTAGTTAGCTTCAGTGATCTGGTGGATCTGGGTTTCTCTCTGTTGTTATATAGATCTGTAGACCTGTAGATCTGATTTGTAAATATCCGCTGCAAACAGAAGTATTGGACGCATTATACTCTCTGTTGAAAACTTTTTATGACGATATATTAAAAAAAAAAGATTTGAAAGGGGCATCCTCCTTGTGGGGTTTTTCCCTAGTCTTGGACCAATATGTTGTCTCTTATGATTGTATCGTTGTCTTCTTTGTCACTGCATATATTGTTCTTTCTTCAGTTACGTTTATGATTGGTTATACTGCTAATAATTGGATGAATTGTTAATGAAGTAAATTGAGCTAAAGTAATTGATACAACATAGAACAATTAGAAAATTTAACAGTTAATCTATAGGGTGGTGTTATATATAATAATGGGAGAAAATATGGAAGGTCCAAAAATTGATAACTATAAATAGAATAATATGATAACAATGTGAATTCAAAAAAAGGATCATCTACTTATGGCTTGAATTCAAAAATATTGATCATTTTCTAAATTGTCTTTTACAACACCATTTCGTTAGTGTTATTTGCAAACAAACTTGATTGATTATGCAATAACATCTCATTGTTTATTCTATCATTTTATCATTACTCCCCTTCATTACTTGAGCCTATATTTCTAGATTTGCATTGCTGTTGTATGATTTTTATTTATTTTCCTTGCCCTACAAAGTTGCAACTTTGTTTTTCTATCATTTGTGTTGTGCACCTAATGATGGTGAAGCCTTCACCCCAAACATTCAGATTAAAAAAAAAATGACTCATACCAATTATCACTCCTTATAAAATGACATGTTATGTTACAAAACAAGCTCATCTACGAAGTACTTTTGAATAGGCTAAAGCCTCAACATGATAAAAAACAATGGATTGTTCTAAAAGTATGTTTGTCTAACCCTGAGATTTCATTTGATGGGTTTCAAAATGTGCATTAAATGTTTCAAACTTTATTCTACCATGGATGTCATTTTAAACTCCTTAATAATGTAATAACCAACTACTAGTAATGCAGAAGAATCAATAGTCATATTTTCTACAATTATTTTGAGATTTTGCACATTTTTTAATACATGTGTTAAAACACACACAAAATACACTCTTCATCACTAAGATTTTTTGAAAATAATGTTTCACATTACTGTTTCTCTATCTTTGGAACTTCTACAATGCTACAGGTCCATACATATGTCCTATTGTCAAACACCATCAATGAAATATGCTTTAATACTAGCATAGATACATCTTAACTCCAGATATATCAAGCAATGCAATGTGGAGGATCAAAAAAACCCTAAAATACACCTAATAAATCCAAAGCTAAAATAGATCTATTACAATTCTATATATATGAATCCAATATACATATTACACAAAGCATCACACATACAAAGGCAGCTCGCCAAGTGAGGTTGTAAAGCACCTCAGTCTCTCATCACAATAGCTTCAAAGTTCCTTTTATTTTCATAATAGGAAAGCAACATTTTCAGTCTTTTTTTCTAAATAAATTAATGACACTTGTTCTTTTAATATAATTCTTAACATAACCTACAATAGGATTCTGAAAGTAATACTTCAGATTGCAAAACCTACAAACAGCTGTGGCTTTAGCAAGTGGGAAATCTTATTACTATTGCTACGAGAGGATGAGTTAATTGCTTATGTATAATATCATTATGAGGGTTCTTCCGTAATACTCGCATCCATTTTTGCATCAACGTTTTGGATCAACCATTTACACAAACGCTACCGGTTTAGTTTGGACAAAATGTTTGTTTTTTTCAGAAGTTGAGTGTCGGGAAAAGCCTGCCTCACAAAGAAGGGTATTAGTACAACCTTGCTCGATTGCTCAGATTAAGTCAAAAATTTATTTCCAAATGCAAAAGAATCTTAGTGTAAAAAATTTTCAAATGAATATTATGTAACTTGTTTCATATAACCCAAAATGTATACTCAAGAGTCAAAACAAGAAGGGGACCAGCCATTTACACAAATGCTACTGTTCTTGTTAGGATAAAAAGTTCAGATTTTCTGTTTATTTCAAAGGTCGAGTATTGCCAAAAAAAACTTACCTCGGGACAGAAAAAGGAGTTTAATCGCATAACATTGCTTGATTGGTCGGACTGCGTCAAAATTTTATTTCCAAATGCAAAATATTCATGTAATAAGTTTTAAATAAATAACATTGAAATGATTCTCTTCATCATTTTAGAGCATATCCCAACAGTAAATTTGTTCTTCAAGGAGCAGCTAATGACAAAAACCAAACACAGGACTGAAGGACGAGAATAAGTGGAGTCATAGTTGTTCACTCACCAAGTTCAGAGGGAAAACCAGTTCTAGTGCCACAAATAATATATCACGGAGCAGGTTTCAAATTCCTTGTGCTTTCCAATAATATCACGCAATACAACTGCACTATTTCAGCCAGAAAAAATGAGTGGAACTTTCATCCTGCAACTTGCTTTCCAACACTATTTGAGACCTTTAACAGCATAAACCATAAAAGGAGCAGGTGGTTGTCTACATGAAAATCATAAATTAGCCTTTAAAAACTAGAATTTCTAATTCTCTTAAGCTTACAGTGGCTCAAGCCCAATGTTTGCATTATTTATTTACTATGGAACACATTATCCTCTTTTCTACGGGTTCAATTACTACCTCTTTTAGCACAAGAGACACTTATATATGGATGCTTTTAGATAAATCCCCCTGCTATTGATGTCCTTGACAAACATTGTCATGGAAATCAATGAGGATAAGAAACAGGGTAGAAGCCTCTCCCTTGCATGAGTGGAAAGCATTGTAGCAGAATGTACCATCATAATGCAACTTTTCTATCATATTGATTATCATCAACAACTTCAGAATCAACTATCAAGGATGATATGGATGACTGTACACCTTCGACAATCTCCATGACTTACAAAAGTAAATGAGGCATCTGCGATGTTTTCCAGATGGCCTCACACAATGACTTTTTAAAAGATTTGGAAGGCAGATAAACTGTGGGTGAGCACTCTTCAATGTCTTGTAAATTGTGGATGAGGGCACTGATATTCTTTTCACAAGAAATGCCCTTCCTGTGCACTTTTAAGCAGCATTAATTAAATAGTCTAGACCTTTTACTTCCAAAAAAATTGAAAGAAAGAAATTTGCATATGCAATTAACCTCCTAGAACTTCCTCATTGTAATATAAGTTAGCAGTATGAAGATCAAGCCTTCCCAAGCGTCACTGAAGTTGGGATTTCAAATATTATTCCATTCACGACTTCAGAAAACAGCTTGTGTGCAATAACTAGCTGAGAACCATAGATATGGATCCATCCTATATACAGATTCAATACATGACTAAATATCATTTAAACAGGCTTATGGACTAATGATCTAAACTATTAATTTGTCTAACTCATTTCATTCGTGGCAATTCTGTCCCCTCTGAAGCTGGTGTTGACGTTTGACTAGTTTTTTCACCTTCTCCTCCAGAGTTTGAGTCATTATGGTTTCTAAGAATCTGTGAATCATTTCCACCAACAAGGTCAGAAACGGGAGATGTGTCGGACTCACTTTTCTTTTTTGTTGTATCCATACTTGGAATAGTCTCAGATGATTGGCAAGAGGGATCTCCAGAAGATGCCAGAGGGTCCCTAATCAAACAATCTGCCTTCTGTCGCTCTTCAAACATCTTCTGTAGGCATCTTCCCTGTTCTTCTATTCGCAATTGTAAATTTCTTTGGACCTGCACCAATATAAAACACAGGATAACTACTAATGTTTAAAGAGCCCAAGCATATAATATCCTTACAATCATAACATAATAAGCATAATTATATTTGCATGACCGCAAGATAATCACTCTATGGAAGTACAAACACCTCAAGCTGTTCATGTAATTGCTTCTGAACCTCAATTTGTAACCGTAACGCCTCTGTAATTTGAATTCCCCTGTTACATTAACCAAAAGTTAGTAAAAGCATATAAGAGTTGTGAATTGAAGATTTACTGATTTGAAAAACCTACATCCAGATCAACCTGAGAGGTTATATGTGGAATCAGCTTCTTGCATGCCACAATCACAAGGAACACAGTATGTAAACAAGTAGAATACCAATTCACAGTAAATGTCAATATAAAATCATGTTAGCAAGTGCTAGAGTGCGGTACTGAGTGGGTGCAACTAAGTCATGAATTTTTAAAATTCATGGATTTGTCAAATGAAGAGTTTTCAAAAAGTTATGGGCATGTAAAACATAATAAAATTTAAATAATTTATGCACTAACGAAAAATTTAAGTTTTTCAAACACAGTTGAATACACTGAACTCAAATTGTGCATATACATAAAGTAATTTTATCATTTCTTCAAATGAATGATATTACGGTTTTTTTCCTTTGGAAAAAAGTTCAACACACTGAATTCAATAGTCAATGTAATAGCCTTTCTTAAGCATCCTAAAATGTCTTTCGTGTTTACAATTTTAAATGTTCACATTTTTCCATTTCTTAATTGAAGTTTGTTCAAATAATTAGTTGGATCATAGATCGGAGACACCTGATAGAATCCATCAAGAGATTCAAAATGGTTCCATCTTTTTAATAGAACCCATTTTGGAAATGACATATGTTGTCACCTAAGATGTACACCTAAGTGTGGGAAAAGTTTCCAACCCCACGAAGTATAATTTTTAAGGCGTGACGCTGAGAACAGGGGCTGTCACAGTGTCACCTATTCCCTACTCTCTCTGTTTAAGCTCTCTCCTAGGCAAGCTAAGGGGGGTAGTCCCTAAAGATGATTATGGAAGTAAAACTTGTTGAAAACAAGTTCTAGAAGATCTAAGGCAAGACAATTACCACTCAATGTAACTTGAATTAAGGATTAATGAGCAGTGTAGATACTAAAGATATATTCAATTAGATCAATATGGCATAAGATAAGGAATGAGAGACCAGTGCCTTATAACAATGCTCAAATGAAATTACAATACTTGATTGGAGATGGAGATTATCCTTCCTCAACTCGGCTAGAGGATTTACTTGATTCCTTCCCAAATCCGCATTCTTAAGATGACCGTATTACTTCGGCCCTCTCTGCAGTAGACAGTACTGTAATCTCACACGTGTGGAAGAGTTTAGCCCTAAAATAGATCAGAAAATGGCTCGGTTGACTTCCCTTCTCCTTCGCTTAGTGGTGAGGCTTCTCCCTTAAGGTTTTTGCACTGCTTCTGCTTCAGATTGCCTTGACCGAATTTTTGTCTTCAATTCGAGGCTGAGCTGCCCTATTTATAGTGATCTGCCCATCAAATAAGCCGACTTCTCCTAGTGACAAGGCCGACATGCCTTTCTAGAGATATCTTTAAGCCAACTTGAAGGAGGTGCTTGAACTTGGTCTTGGAGGGTTTTTTAATGACTCATATTATTATATACATAAGTACATAAGGATCTTTCATACATGACATTAACTCAATTGACTTTTATGACATGATGACTAATCCTAAAGGCTCATAATGGGAGCCTTAACTATAAAAATAAAATTCCTTGATCATGAAACCCATGATTCAAGCATTACAAAAATTATTTCATTTTTCTTCTTTACATCAATAACATAAATCATAATTACATATTATGAAGACTGAACCTAGTTACACTTTTCAACACTCCCTCTTAACTAGGGAGGTATTCATAATCTGTACATGGTACTTGGACATTCTCAATCTAAAGAATTCGTAAGAAGATTCAGATTGGTAACCCATCTGTATAACGTCATATCATCCAACATTGTCACATAGCAAGGCCTTGACTAACAATTGTATCTCTCCATAAGATTAGAGCACAATGTTGGCAAGACCAGTGATGTAGAGACACCCTAATCATTGTCTCTCTCGAAACATACCCCACCCGAGTTCTCTCAGAGTATGTTCCACCAAGACTATTCTTATCTTGGATTCCCAGTCCTCTACGACTACTCTTATCTTGGATGCCCTAACTCATCCTCAAAGAGTATCGGATGTCAGATGTTTACCCAATACTCCATATTGTCTTCCCAAGTGAAGACAAGAATGATGTGTTTGTCTCTCCCTCTCAACTTAGGAAGGACATACCCATTCCACTAAAGGAATTTACCTATTCCTATAAAAGTAATGTACCCAAGCTCCCTCTTAATTAAGGACTTGACCAAGCTCACTCTTGACTAGGGACTTGCTTTCAGCAGCTCTTTAGGTGGAGATCATGGGACAACCAACTGCTTGTAGATCTACTTCCTTTCATGTCGTGAATTTCTTCTTTGTCATAGACCCTACATCTTTCGGGAATTCTTTGTAGGGCACAGACCATCCATCACTTTCATCCATGAGTCAGTCATGTCATCATTCCTTTTCATTGGAAAGTGATCCATTAGTCCATATTTGGTCCTCCTTCATGCTTTATTGTCTTCTTCATGCCATGTTTCCTCAAGGATCTTTCATCCAATTACATGGTCATCAGTTGTGGAAGAGATCCAGAGCTCTTCCTTTGGCAAACCTGCATAAGCCCATCCAAATATCATTCAAAAATATTGTGATGGTCTTTCATCATGACATCTTCTCGTTTGCATCAGCGTCCTGCATACGCATTGACAAATCTCCAAAAGATATATGTTTTCAAGGGTCTCTTTCTTTTTCAGACTTCATCAAAGTCTTCATATCTTTCATGGAGATATCCTAGTCAAATCTTCCAATCCTAGGATGTTGATTGCCTTCTTCATGGTTGCATATTCCACGATCACTTTCCTTCTTTCTTCACACATTTTTCTTCCCAAGAAATTTTAATCAGAGTTTCAACAATCACTGTCAACCACCTCATATTTTATATGAGGACATATTATGTTGATTTCATCTAGTTAATGTGTGATCCATGCCTTGCTGCATCTTTTAGGAAGGAGATCCTTTCTTTTGGTCATGCTCTCGAGATAGAGCATTTATTCATGTTATTACCTACAACCTTAATGACATCACTCTACAATATCGAATACGAGCATACATAGCTCATTTTTCTTTTGGTTCATCCAGACTTCCCTCAGCAACTTCCTTGATTAAAAGAACTTCAATCCCTTAATCTGCGTCACCTCTTTTGTCAGCATACCATCATCCAATGAATTCCCACAAGATGGAATTCTTGATGAAACCCTTGCTTCCTTTTCATTTGTGAACCTTCTGATGAAGATTCCAATAGAGTACCTTGAGTATCCTCATCGAGCAAATATTCCCTTTTCACTGATGTATGATGAGCTTTGTGCTAGATGACCTTTTTCTTCTTTTTCCCATAAGTGCCACTTATGCTTCTAATAAGGTTACCAAGAGCTATATCCTTACATACACTTCTATTTCAGCGATTTTTCTTTATGATCACGAGCTCTTTCTTTTAACGCTTCTATGATGCCATGATGAATCCCATCATTTTCCTTAGTGATTCATGATAGCCATATCTTACAACAGAAAACTTGAAAACAGGGACTTGAAAAGAATTAGGTGAGGAAGACTATCTCAATCATAGTAGAGATCTTTTACTTCCTCTTTCTTGGATTTCTTCTTTTCACCTTCCTCCACTTCTTCGGTGATATGGGCTTCTTCTCTACCTCTTTTGTTATTGTCCTTCTTGAGCTTACGACAATCTCTTTTGTAATGCTCATATTCTTGACATCCATAGCATTGAATCTTAGCCATGTTCTTCTTCTTTTTCTGAGGACCAAATTTCCCAGACTTTCCTCCTCTTTGCCATAGCAGCATATGCTTGATTTTGCTCACTTGATCCTGCATCAGTTTTTTCCTTCAGTCTGGTTTCTTCAATCTTGCATAGTGACCATAGATCCTGGAATGGAGTAGCTTCTTTCTTCCCATAAATGCTTGAAGTAAAGTTACTCCATTCCTTTGGTAGTCCATTTAATACTATAGTGGTCATCTCCTTGTCAGAGATTATTTCACCCAGATCTTAAAGTTGATTCCTTATTTCAGATATCCTCATGAAGTATGAGGTTATCCCTTGTTATTTTGATATCTTTAGCTTGTAGAGTTCTTGCCTTAGAGAGATAACTTCTCTTGCAATGATTACAGAAAACAACCCTACCAATTTGTCATATATTTCTTTCTAAGTGTCGAGTTTAGATACATATGGAATGAAGGGATCCTTGATGGATTCTATGAGAATCCTTTGAGCCCATACTTCCCTTTTCATAAACTTTGCACGTGCTTGAGCATCTTCTTTCGATGGTTTGGTGATTGAACCTTTGACATATTCCATGACCTCATTTTCAATGAGGTTCAGATCTATCCTCTTCTTTCATGCAAGATAATTTGAAGCCCCAACCAATTTGTTGCTTTCCTTGCAACAAGACATTTTGACAGATTTAGATGTAGACATAAATATACTTACCTGTGAAGATGCTTCTTCCACTTGCTGCCTGCTTGAATTTGATGATGATATAGATAATAGAGAGCTTCTTCTTGATGAAGATAGTTCTCTTCAAGAATGATCCTTGACACCACAAAGAGGGAGATCACTCTAGATCCTTTGATGGTGATGTCCTTGATGATAATCAATGACTTCTTGATGATGCCTTGACGTTTCTTGGATGATCTTCTTCAATGGTAAGGACCTTGCTTCAACGAGAGAGAGATTGCCTTAGAACCTTTTGAAGATGATGACAATGTCCTTGATCTTGCTTCTCTTGGATGAATAGCCTTCAAGATGCTTTGATTTGTAGCTCTCTTCAATTTAAGTAGGGTCTTTTGTGGTCTTTTGAGGATCCCAATACTTCTTCTGGGGTAGACTTTTTATTCGATCTAGGGTTTTGACACTTCTTTGTAGATCTTGACTTTTGTTTTGATATCCTTCGAGATTTGATCCTTGAGCGCTTGTGTGTCCCTTGAGAAATGCCCTTTCCTTAATATGTCACCTTAGCTCTGATACCATGTTGAAAAATCTAGGGCATAGCAATTAGTTGATTTCTCTTGTAATGATAATTTCTTGTGAATGCTTTTTACTTCTTTAGATTAGGATCTTCTCTTAAGTTAGATTATTATAGTAATCTTCTTTATCAAATAGCTACCAAAGCATAAACAATAAAGAGACAAGAGACACAAAATATAGGCGATCAACCAGGGCCAAAACCTCTCCAACTTGAGAGGAAAACCAAGACCATGACCAAGACCCTTGACCTATTGACCTCTCCAAGACCAAGTCGCAAGGCTTCCTTATTTAACCTTTTCTTCCTTGAGACAATGATAGTCAAACTTCTTCCTCCTCCCACTTCCCTTGGCTAACCTTCATATTTCACTCCTTTGCTCAAATATGCACTTTTCGGTCCTTCTTTAAAAGCCCTAGGTTCGGTCCTTGAGAGACTTTGACCTTTAACCTCCTTCGCTTGAGATGGAGACTATCCTTCCTCAACTTGACTAAAGGATTTCTTGATTCCTTCCCAAATATGCCTTCTTAAGATAACTGTTGCACCTCAGCCCTTTCTACAGTAGACAGTACAGTAATCTCACATGTGTGGAAGATTTTAGCCCTAAAATAGATCAGAAAATGGCCCGGTTGACTTCCCTTTTCCTTTGCTTATTGATGAGGCTTCTCTCTTAAGGTTTTCACACTTCTTCTGCTTCAGGTTGCCTTGATCGAATTTATGTCTTCAATTGGAAGCCGAACTACCCCATTTATAGTGCTTTTCCCATCAAGTAAGTCGACTTCTCCTAGTGACAAGGCCAACATGCCTTTCTAGAGATATCTTTAGGCCGACTTGAAGGAGGTGCTTGAGCTTGGTCTTGGAGGGTCTTTTAATGACTGATATACATAAGTAACATGCCCAATAAGGGTCTTTCATACATGACATTGACTCAATTGACTTTTATGACATGATGATTAATCCAAAAGGCTCACGATGGAAGCCTTAACTAAAGAAACAAATTTCCTTGATCATGGAACCCATGATTCAAGCATTACAAAAATAATTTTATTTTTCTTCTTTACATCAATTACGTAAACTCATAATTACACATGCCATTATGAAGACTGAACCTAGTTACACTTTTCAACACCTATTTCCATTGATCTTCCCATCTTGACATAGGCTTGGGATGATAACCACTTGTTAACACATGACAAGGATTGCACACAACCGAGTCTCACCTCTGCTTGGGGGGGCTACCACATGTAAACCCATGACAAGGATCACACTCAACCAAGCTTTACCATAAGAGTTAAGTCACATGGTTTGGGTTCGAGTTTGGGTTCGACAATGATTAGGTTTAGTTTGAGTTTGAATTTTTTTTATGAGGTTTGAATGAGGTTCGTCTATATAAATTTTCTATATATATACATATATTAAGTTTAAAATGAAATATAAGATAAAATAGTAAGATATCAACATCAATAAACATAAAAATGCTATCACGAACATGGAAATTGCAAGGATAGATTACAAGCTTGAGTAGTGACAAGAGGTTATGAGTTTTGATCTATGGACTTGGTAAATGGCTCTGAGGTTCGCCAAACCTCAAAAAAAAATTTAAGGTACTCCAAAATTCAAACCTCAAAGTTGAATTTCGACGAACCTTGTGACATAGAATGAATCAAGTAGTAGAACACCTACATCCATAGACTTTGGGGGGATTACTACCACTTGTCAACACATGATAAGGATTGCGCACAACCAAGTCTCATTTATGCTTAGGGGGATTACCACTTAACAAGGATCGTGCACAACCAAGTGTCACATCTACTTGGGGGGATTACCACTTGTTAAGGATCGTACACAACCAAGTTTACCACACCCATTGGCCAGATGGTTGGTACTCCTGACAAGCCCAGCTTGTAGGTAGGAATGCATACTAGGGTATACTCTTGGAAAGTCCCAAACTTCATGGTAGGGGGAATCACCACTTGTCAATACAAGACAAGGATCACGCACAGCCTAGAGTCAAGAGTTCCCTCAACCCCAGGAGCTCTCCTGGCTCCATTCCCAACTTGGGAGCTCAAACAAGAGGGAAGAGCATAGCCCATTGTTCTCAATCATCCATGACTACCCCCACTAGGAAGGGTCACATCCATCAATCCAAGCTACTCTTTGAATACCAAGAACTTCCCTTTCATCCAAGGCTTGGTAAGTATGTCAGTTATTTGATCATTACTTGAATATGATGGAGTCTTACTGCTCCTCTCTGCACCATATCCCGAATATAGTGATATTTGATCTCAATGTGCTTGGACTTGTCATGGAACACATGATTTTCTGCAAGTTGAATCCAACTCTTATTGTCGCACAATATTATCTTCATATCTAGCACATGCTCAAACAACTCTCCAAAGAGCTTCCTCAACCATACAACCTCATAGCTAGCCATGGTTGTAGCAATGTACTTAGCTTCAGCTGCACTAAGGGCTATAGAGTTCTGTGTTTTGTTCATCCAAGTCATCATGGCAAATCCCAAGCTAAATAAGCATCCAAATGTGCTCTTTCTGACATTAGAGTTACCAACCCAATCAGCATAAGACTACCCATGTAGTCTCACATCTTCAGTAGTATATCTCAATCCAAGATTGATGGTCCCATGCAGATATCTCAGCACATGCTTTGCAACAATCCAATGTGCATGTGATGGCTTAATCATATATTGGCTCAGAGTATTGACCACAAAACATATGTCCATTCTGGTGTTCATTAAGAACATCAGTGCCCCAATCAGTTGTCGATGCTCAGAAGGATTAGCCAAATAAGGTCTTCCAGGTTCACCACATAACTTTTTGAAATTCATTTCCATTAGTGTGTTCATCGACTTACATTTTGTCATACCAAATCTTTCCAGAAGCTTGACAACATATTTTCCATGAGAAAGGAAAATCTCACCAAGTCTCTACCATACCTCTAGGCCTAGAAAGTAGGGCATCAAATGAATATCTTTTATTTCAAATTCAGAAGCTAATTCCCTCTTACACTAGAGGATAAGAGGTTCTCCACCAATCAAGAATAAGTCATCAACATATAATATTAAAATCAAAGGCATAACTTGGACTGTCTTGAAGTACAGATTTAGATCAACATTGCTTTTGGTAAAACCAAGCTTCATTAGAAAGCTATCAATATGGGCATAACAAGCTCTTGGGGCTTGTTTCAATCCATAGAGAGTTTTCGTCACTCTACACATGAGTTTTCTTATCATGCACTTCAAAGCCTTGTAGTTGCTCCACAAATACTTCTTCCTTGAGAAAGCCATGCAAAAAAGTAGTTTTCACATCCATTTGGTGAAGAGTCCATCCCTAGCTAACAGCTAGAGCCACAATGGATTGGATGGTAGTACATCGAGCAACTGGTGCAAAAATATCATCATAGTCTTCTCCCTCTTTCTGAGGGAAGCCTCTAGCCACAAATCTAGCTTTATAGTTTTCAATACTGTCATTTACACCATGTTTGATTTTATACAACCATTTGGAAGTCACAACAGACTTACCTTTGGGTCTTGGAACTACTTCCCATACATCATTATGTATGATGGACTCATATTCTTCAGCCATTGCATCTTTCCATATTTGGTCTTCCACTGCTTCTTCAAAAGTGTATGATTCAGCCTGAATAATGTTGCTCATGGCTTGAAGGTTCCTTTGGGGCCAGCATGTCTATCAGCATTTTCTAGAGTGTCACGAAGCCATAATGGCCTCTTTCTAGTAGGAGGATCACTTGGAGGAGGATCCAAGCGGACCATGGGTTCATCAACAAGATCAAACTTAGGCTCATGATCTTCTTGAGCATCCAAGGCATCATCTCGACTTTTAACATTAGAAGCAGGAGGAGTGTTTCTTGCCTTTCCAAGAGCTACATCTTCATCAAATGTTACATCCCTACTAAACTCTATAGTTCTTTAACCAGGAACATATATTTTGTAAGCTTTAGAATTTTCACAATGACCAACAAATGTATCTTACCTGAAGCTTCTAGTTTAGTCCTCTTTTCCTTAGGCACATGAAAGTAGATAGGGCAGCCAAGATCCTCAAGTGCCCAACTTTGGGGTTTTCACCAGTGAAGACTTTTTTAGGAGTCTTGTTGTTTAAGGTTCATGGAGGCAGCTTCTCCCCATAGAAACTTTGGTAGCTTTTGATCATGCAACATAGCTTAGACTATTTCCATGATGGTTTTGTTCTTTCTTTCGGCTACACCATTTTGTTCTGGGTTATATGGTACAGTGGTCTCTTTCTTGATTCCAACTTCTATGCAAATGTCAATGAAATCATTTGAAGTGAACTCTCCTCCGTTGTCAGATTTGAAGATTTTGATCTACTTTCTAGTTCGTTTTTCTACCAGATCTTTAAAGTTTTTGAACATGTTAAATGCTTGACATTTCTTTTTCAAAAAGAAAATCCAAGTTTTGTGAGAAAAATCATCCACAAAGATTATATAATACAAGTAACCACCAAGAGAAGTTACACATATAGGTCCACATAAATCAGAGTGTACAAGATGAAGTCGTTGATTGGTTTTGCTTTTGCTTTAAGGGAATGGTCCCTTTTCATGCTTTCCACTTGCACACCTTGGCAAACTCCATTATGATCCAATCTAATATGCGGCATTCTAGAAACCATCTTTCTCACATGGGGCAATGCTTTATAGTGCAAATAAGCGAACCTTCGATACCAAAGTTCATATTGATGATTGTTGTCATGAATTCAACGCATGCATTGGTCTTCCATTGACTTTATAGAGACCTCCAAAGCTCGATCCCTGAGTGAAGGCATCTCTCGTGCTATATCTCATTGGCCAAGTGAGAACTTTTCCATTTATGAAAACAACTTTCATTCCTTTATCTTCTAAAGCATATGTAGATACAAGAATCTTTTTCAAACCAAGTAAATACAAAACTTCTTAAAGAGAAATAGTTTTACCTTCATCCAAATGAAAATAAATAAAACCAGATCCCTTTAAAGGATTTGTAGAGTTATCTCCAAGTATGATTTTCAGATCTGACTCCCTCTCAACCAGATTTGAGAGAAATTATTTATAACTAGTAAAGTGCCTTGAAGCACCACTATCAACCAACTAGCTATCACAAGAATCTACAGGAGATGAACTTGAAAGAGCAGAAACAAGAAAGTACAATGATTATGTCTCAACTGCATTATTATCATATCTTGGGTTCCTTTAAGTCTTGGAAGAACATAGCTTACTTTACGAACAACGAGAGCTTCTCTTCTTCTTCTATAATCAGATATAAATTTGTTGCTCCAATTGTTGAAGTTGAATCTTGGTGCTCTTTCGTTTTCAAGACAGTCACAAGCATAGTAAACATGTTTATGGCAATTGTAGCATTGAACTTCTAATAAGTCTCTGTTCCATTTATAGGAATTGTAGGATCCAGGAGTAGGCTTTCTTGAAAAATCATGACCTCTTCTTCCTTTTTGCTTCTTGCCTTTGACAGCAAAGGCAGTAGGTTCTCCGTCTTCATGCTTGGGAACTCTTCCTTTGGAAATCATTATAGCATCATCTTGACTACACTTTCTCAAGAGCTCATCAAATGTGGGAAACTTATCATTGTTGTTGATGGTAGTAATAAAAGTCTCCCAAGTAGGAAAAAGACCTCCAAGCGTAATCTGCACCAGCTCTTTATCAAATACAATCTCCCAACAGTTGATAGATGATAGTTGATCATTGATTTTTGATATCCTCATAAAGTATGTTTGAATGGTCTCTTCTCTATTCATCTTAATGTCCTTGAGTTGATTCTTCAAAGCAAGGATTTGACTAATGTTGTTTACTTGATACATTCCAATCAACTTGTCATACATTTCCTTAGATTTCTTGAAGTTAGAGACATAGGTGATGAGATGGTCTCCAAGAGGGTCAAGGATAATCTTTTTAGCCTTGACTTATCCCTTCTTGTATCTAGCCTTGATAGCAACATTCGAATTTTCTAGTGGCTTTGCTACCTCACCTTCAACATATTTCAGTGCATCATATTCCTCAAGAGTAATATCCAATTTAGCCTTCCATGGACCAAAATTCGAAACATCATTCAACTTCACTTTATTCTTGAAGTAAAAAGAAGACATCTTGATCTAGTCAACTGTCAAACAGATTTCAACAGCAAGTGATATTTCATCAGTAAATCGAAATAGCAGCAAGTGATATTTCAGCAGTAAATAGAAGGATGACAGCTCTCATATTCTTGGGTTTGTCTTCACCAAACTTATGATACCATGTTGAAATTTTGATGTTCTATGTTGTAACAATCACTTATTACAAAACTTCTTTATGTTGCAATATTAGTTAAGCAATTGTAGATAGAATATAAACCAAATGCACAATGGAAGACACCCAAGAACAAAATGAGACACAGAGAATTTAGGTCCAATGCCGACTGCAAAACACTCAAGGGGAGAACCCAACCAGATTCTTCTTCTATTATATATCAATTGTTTAGCAAAGATACAAAATACAATGAGAGATCAAGAGAATGAGTAAGTTCAGCCACATCTGAACAAGTTGTAGCATGAAAATAACTGATAGCAGCAGCTGATGCAAACACCAAATCAACCTTCAAGTTCTGTTTTTACTCTCCACGTCTCTCTTTCTCACAATCTTCTTCAAATCTCTCCCTCTCTCAATTTCGAATCCTTCTTTCACAATGCACAAGTAGTGAGAATGAGATGATATGTGATATATATATAGCAGGAACAAATTCTGGTCATAAAGAATGAGTAATATGCATGCCTTGAGAAGGAGTTACATATGCCATTTAGGGAGGTACACATGCCTTTGTAACTCATGCCATTAAGGAGGTACACATGCCTTTGTAATTCATGCCATTAAGGAGGTGTAAGAGTAATCTTTTATGACATGTTTTTATTGAGTAAGAGTGAGAAAGAGTAACATATACATTTAATGAAAGCGTAAGAGAATCTTTTATGATAAGACTTTAATGAGAGTGTAATGTAACCATTAAGAGGGAGAGAGAGAGAGAGAGATACAATGTGCTATGTGAGACATACAGGTACGAAGTGATTAAGTGATGAAGGTAAAGTGACTTGAAGTTCCTTTTAATAATAATAATGTCATAGTATCACAAGGGTAATAATAAAGATAATGATAATATTGATGATTAAGTAAAAATTGAACTATTAAGATTGGTTAATGATAAGTTAACTGATTTTCCAACATCTATACTTGATTACCAATTGATGCAAGGTGATTTACGATTTTTGGAAAGTCATGATTGAGATGCTAGAGATGACTTTCTAAATTTAGAAAGTCACTCCAAAATTGTCAAAAATGAAAATTTATTTAAGGAAATTCATTCTTGAGCTGCCAATTTTCAACACAAGAACCACCCGTGCTCCACAACATAACTACATAAATAAAAATGTCGGGAAAAACCACCTATCCTCCTCGCTGATGATTATTTGTTGACCAAAAAGGTCCATTTCTACAATAATCTGTCTAGCATCTTATTGAAATCCGGCAGAATATTTCTTGGAGAAAGACAACATCGGGCTTAACATCCTTCAAAACAGTTCTCACCTGCATGTTTTGACCAAGGATGACTACCTTGTTCATCTTCGAATAGGAAATAGACAACTTCATTTGCTAGTTCTTTCACCATCTTATTAGTTTCAAAGTCTTACAACATTGCAAGTTTGTGCCTAGAAGGTTCTTTGATCATGTCTTTGTAAGTTTTAGCCCTTAGGATGCAAATAAAGGTTCTCCCCCTTGCTGGCTTTTTCATGTCTAATAGGACTAGACTAGCCATCCTTCTGTTGTATTTTGTCAACCATCCTTTATCTATATCCATATTCTGAGAAGGTTTACAATGACAATGGGGTAGATCAACCCCACTTTCAGAAGTATGACTGTCTTGACAATGCACTTAAGCAGAGCTACAAGCTAAGACATGGGAATTTGGGGCTGCTGAATAGGATCTGAAGAATTGTGCATCAACTTCTGTGACATTGTTTATGAGGGCTTAGATTGATGAGGGACGACTAGACTAGCCATTCTTTTGTTGTATTTTGTCTACCATCCTTTATCTATATCCATATTCTGAGAAGGCTTAGGATGAGAATGGGGTAGATCAACCCCACTTTCAAAGGTATGACCATCTTGACCCTGCACTTAAGCAGAGCTACAAACTAAGACATGGGAATCTAGGGCTGCTGAATAGGATCTAAAGAACTGTTCATTGACTTTTGTGACATTGTTTATGAGGGCTTAGATTGTTGAGAGACTGCATTAGGCTTATGAAGAGGGCAGCCTTGTAACAGGTGATCTTTACACTATCATGCAAAGCAAGCATTGGGCAGATTCAAATATTTGAAATTCTAAAAACAAAACTCTTTGTGGTCAAAAATTGGATATCCCGCGGGAGCTTCTTTTTAAGATCAAGCTACAAACACAAGGATTGGCCCTGAATGAATTCTATCATCCATCAGGAATCAAAACTCATCTAAACCTTTGAGCAAACATATCCTCGAAAGGTCTCATATCCACAGATAAACCTGAAAATTCATTCCATGAGCGGTATTTAGCCTGGTTTATGTCATCCACGTTAAAACCATGCCACCAAGTGTAATATTCCTAGCAGAAAATTAACAGTGATAAACAAACCACACAAGGTACATGCAACACAAAACTAAATACCCAGGAATGATCCAAAAACTAAGTCAATATGGACCATTTTCATTATAATTCAAATGGGGTACAATATGATAATGGAGTGAGTGCACCTAGGCTTGCTCTAGGCAAGCTAACAAATCCCAGGTGATGAAATACTATTGCCCAAGTGCTGAAGAGAAGCCCCCACAATGATCTGCACTGGCCCCAG
Organism: Pinus taeda; assembly: GCA_000404065.3. Taxonomy (NCBI): domain Eukaryota; kingdom Viridiplantae; phylum Streptophyta; class Pinopsida; order Pinales; family Pinaceae; genus Pinus; species Pinus taeda. The sequence goes on along the minus strand of APFE031759911.1, from coordinate 92,689 downwards.
AAAAACTACATTGTTGGCCGGAAGAATCTGTTGTTTCGACCATTTCTGCTACTCAGAAAATTCTGGGAAATTAACCACAATCTCCTCTCAAACAACACACCAAAACTCGGAAAGGATTTTTCTGTAGTTCTGAACCCCAAAATTACCCCCAATTTCCATGTGCTCCTCCAATGACTCAGAATTTCGTCCCACCTAAAGTAATCATTGTTCTGCCCTCCAAAAATTATGCCAAATGCTAGCAAAACTTTCATTGGATGTCTCCTCCAAACCCAGCTCCAAATGTCCATCCTCTACACAGGCCCATGCAGTCACTGGAAATGGTTCATAAAGCTACAGCAAAGACCTACCAGAAACATGCCCAATCAGCCCCCAAAACTCCAGCAATTTGAAGGCCAATCCTCTCTAAAAGCCCAACAAAAATGTTGCCCCACAACTGCCTTTCTCTAGGAGAGCATACTCCCTTATTGCATCTAGTCTGCTGAGAAAGACCACGGATTTGCCTGAATAATCACCAGAACAACTCTGCAATGTGAAATGGAACTCCTCCTAACGATGGCACTCAAACTCCATTGAATGTAGGGTTATATTTCTGCTTCGAGATGTCGTGTTGTGAACAACACTCTGTTGACTCAGCTGAACAGCTTGAGCAAACAATGGTTTGGTTGTCAAATGAGCAAAATATCCCAAAATGAGTACTTCTCCTTCTATTTGTAATTTGTTGCCCCCTTCTTCCCCTAGGAGCTCCACCACATCGTACTCCCTTCTTCCCTCTTCTCTCTCTAAATCGAATTCTCCAAAGGGTGTGTATTCCCTCTTTGAGTGTTCCCCATATCCCACTAATGCCACAATTTTCTCCTTTTCCCTATAGTGGGGTCCCTTCTTAATCAAAAATTATGCCTCCTTTGCATTTACCCACTTTTTCTAAGTTGTCAATCCAAAATTTAATAACCTTAGGCAAAATTGCAAAATTGGTGTGGTTACCTGGTAATTTTAATTAGAAGGGATATCACAGTCCTCCCCTCCCAAATATTGTTTGTCCCCAAGCAACTATAATGGCAAGTGCAGAAGAATGTGCTCACCCTCCCAAGTGCTATCCTCATTTGGCAACTTCTTCCATCGCACCAAATACTCCCTAATGATCTGGCTCCTCAATCTCATCTCTCTAGTGTCCAAAACGACCTCTAGCTCAAGTACCAAATGCCCCTCATCATCTAAACAGGGTAGTTTTGTAGCAATACTCACATGTTGTCCCAATACCTTCTTGAAGCATGAGACAAGAAAGACATTATGGGCCTTGCTTCCGAGTGGAAGCTCCAACTTGTAAGCCACCTCTCCAATCTGTCTGATCACCATGCAAGGCCCATAAAAGCGTGATTATAGCTTTTCGGCCCCCTTCTGCTTCAACGTGGACTGTCTATATGATTTGAGGCATAAAAAGACCAAGTCTCCCACCTCAAAGTTATCTCTTGACCGTGTGCTCGTCTGCATATATTTTCAGTTGATTCTGGGCGGTCTGCAGGTTGCCCTTGAGAGCCTTGTTGTTGCTTAGATTGTACAAGCACCGCAACAACCGCTCAGGGTGGGGGCTGCCACTCTGATCCCCGCCCACTCCATTCTAGTTGACTCCCAATAGCAAGGTATGGGGGGTAGTCCCTATGGAAATGAGATGATGGAAAGCAACTTGGGAACCAACTTGCTCGGGAGACACAATTGAGTGGCCTAGCTACTTGGTGAAAATTTAGCTAGATTAAGGATTCGATTACATTGAGACCAATGTTTTATGGAGTCAAAAGTTCTTGCTTATTGAAAATTATGACCAATTAATTGGATGGGCAACTGCTGCTTATATGATTAACTAACCTATATGAGATGTAACTCCTAAGATCTAAGTGTGATGCAAGGATCTTGGTTAATTTTAGATTATATGCCTAGTCTAAATGGAACCTTTTCCTTAACTATTTTGAGAACAGTCTCCGGAGTAGGTTGTGGGATGGAAGCCAATAGGAAGAAAACAAAGGCTTGATTAACGATAACTCCCCTGTGTTCCAACCACCCAATGCCTTCGGCTGCAGAGACTATGGCTCTGACGACTGCAAGGTCGTTGTGTTAACCATTAAGAAGGGTTGAATCCCTGAAGCTAAATAAAAAAGGCTTGTCTTCAGAGTCTATCAACCAAGCTTATGCTTGGAGATGAATTATTAATGCAACTACACTTATTAGGATGAACTGCAAGATTATGAGTGAGTCTTATTTTAAGCTTTGTTTATGTGAGTCAAGTATTTGAAGTTGATTATCTTATAACAAGAGTACTTTAACAATTTATTAAAAAATAATCTTAAACAAGACCAAGTGCTCAATGTAGGAATTTACAGGGTAAGTTCCTCAGACATAACACCAAAGGGCACCGCTCACAAACAGATCACAGATCAATACACTAGTATTGTTGACGTGGTTAAAACCATTGTTTTAAAACTCCGACTCCGACTCTGACTCGGCCGAGGGTCAACTCCGACTCGGCCGAAGGTCGACTCCGACTCCGACTCGGCCGAAGGTCGACTCCGACTCCGACTCGGCCGAGGGTCGACTCCGACTCCGACTCGGTATTGACTCGGCCGGCTCGATTTCAATGACTCGGTCATTGTAAAAAATACATTAAATATTTATTTTTTATAAAAACACGTAATTTTAAAGATTTTCATTCATGTTTCCAAACACACAGCATTAGAATATAGATAGAGCACAAAATATGATCAAAGTAGGCTCATGAATATATCCATTATATCAAAATGGCACCCAATGCACTGTCCAATACATACACGATGATGATATAGAGATCAAAACAAAAACACATAACCAAGGAGGCTACAAATGGCCTCTACAACAAAAGTCTGTGACCAGTACTACTGGCTACTGCTAGAGTTGCCAACGTCATCTGGCTCAGTGTTACTTGGGAGTGGGAGCAAAAGCAGAGAGCGAGAGCGAAAAAGGGAGCGGGAGTGACATTTTCAGAAGCTCCAGGATTGGGAGCGAATCCCGGAGGAGTTCGACAACCAATGTCACTAACATCAAGGTACATAAAGGGATTGGTGCTCTCGATTAAATATGAGTTCCATACCCTAATCCATGACAAAATTCAATGGAAACATTGCAATCCCCCAATCCTGAAACCCTGAAAAACTGATAAGTCTGCTGGATTTTGAATGAAATCTAAAATTCTACTTTCTCCATATGAAATCCAATGAGGCTGGAACCACTCTCAAACATCCTGAGTCATTTCATAGTAATGTTAAAAATTTAAGTAAAAGGATGAAAATGAAGATTAAGGAGAATGTCACTTTTACTTTAAGAATTTAACATTGCCATGAATAGCATATCAATACTAGGGATCAGAGTCAGACATGGAAACCTATGATTCAGACAAGGAAGCACAGGGAGTCCCCAAAAATCAAAAAAAAAAAAAGCCTTATTTTCAGGTTCACTAGCCGTTGTATGTAACCCAGCCGAGTTGATAAGGACTCGGTCGAGCCGGCCAGGTTAATACCGAGCCAGCCGAGTTGTGTAACAACTCGGCCGGCTCGGTGTTAACCCGGTCGGCCGAACTAGTTCAATGGTCGGGTCATAAAATCCAAGGCTATCTCGGACCAACTCGGCCGAGTCAGTTCCGAATCGGCCGTTTTTTAAAACACTGGTTAAAACCCTCAAAGTGGGAAACAGTCCACAGCCTGAGCCAACACGGCCACTTCAGGGAATTTATTAATAAAAGAATGAAAATTTACATAAGCTTCTCTCATGAACGGTTTTGCCTACAAATGACCCTCCATGCTCTTTAAATAGAGATCATGGACCAATCGGGTGTTAAGCCACGGATCAAGTGTCAGTGATACCGAGGAGAGAATAAACCGCCAGATCACTTCATGTCTAAAACATATCATGACTGTCGGATTGTAAGTTACAAAAGTACATAGTAAGGAAACACACTTTACCTAACTCTACACTAGACCAAGTTATACTTAACTATTTCCTATGTGTCGGAATATCCTAACACCCCCACTTAAGAACAACTTGGGATAGGATTGAAGGATGTACAAATATGACACAATAGGAGAAGGAAGGAGGCACTAGAACTTATCCCCCCTTAGTGACAACTTCCTGAACTCCAACCATAAATCAAAGTTTAGTAAACTTCACCTCTGTGAGAGCCTTTGTAAAGATGTATGCAACTTGATCATCTGTTGAACAATATTGCACTTCAAGAACATGGTCATGAATGAGCTTTCTAATGAAGTGCATGTGCAGTTCAATGTGTTTGTTGCACTGATGTTGGACTGGATCTTTGCATAGTTGAATGGCACTTTGATTATCACACTAAAGTGTAGTCGGATGCTATTGTTGAAAGCCAACCTCTGACAGGATCTGACCAAGCCACAGGGCCTCCTTACTAGCTTCTACGGCACCACAATATTCTGCTTCTGCTGAAGAAAGAGAAATGGCACTTTTTTTCTTGCAAGCCCATGTAATAGGTCCTGAACCAAGAGTGAACACATAACCTGCAGTAGACTTCCGATCATCAGGGTCACCAGCCCAATCGGAATCAGTGAAACCAACCAATAAGGAGATGCTTCTGCACTGTAATGGATCCCAAACTGAACTGTACCTCAAACATAACGAAGTATTCTTTTAGTTGCTTTCCAATGACTTTCATGTGGGTTTTGCATACACCAAGCAATAAGGCCAACAACAAAGGAAAGGTCAGGATGAGTATGGGTCAGATACAAAATTTTTCCTACAAGTTGACAATATAAGGTAGCATCAACTTCAGGGGAAGTACAAGTGACTGAAAGTTTGGCTCCAGACTGAAAGGGAGAAGAGGCTGGCTTACAGTCTTCCATGTGAAAATGACGTAGAAGATCACAAGAATTCTTGGACTGGGAAAGGAAATACCTTCCTTGGATTGCAAGACTTGAAGACCAAGAAAATAATGCAAGTGTCCTAAGTCTGTCATTTCAAACTTCTTTTTAAGGTTGGACTTCACATGGTTTATAAGGTTGGGATCACTACTAGTAAGGATAAGATCATCAACATAAAGAACAAGAATGATAAGACACTTGCCCACTTTTTTTGGTGTAGATAGTGTTGTCAGAATGACACCTAGAAAAGCCAGTTTCTAAAAGAAAGTTATGCATTTTGGCATACCAAGCTCGAGGGGCTTGCTTGAGACCATAAAGGGATTTCTTAAGCCGACATACAAGGCTGGAGTCTGTTTGTATAAAGCCGGTAGGTTGTTCCATATAGATTTCTTCATGCAAGAAGGCAGATTTAACATCCATCTGATGGACTTCCCATTTGAAAGAGGCAGCAAGAGAAAGAACAAGGAGGATAGAGTTCATTTTGGCAACAGGGGAGAAGGTTTCAGTATAGTCAATGCCTTCGACTTGTGAAAAACCCTTAGCAACAAGACGAGCTTTATGTTTATCAACTTTTCCATCTAGGCCATACTTGGTTCTGTAAACCCATTTGCATCTAACAAGTTTTCATCCCTTTGGAAGAGGAACAAGATCCCATGTATCATTTGCCAATAATGAACGATATTCTTCATTCATAGTTGCGTCCCAATCTGGATGGCTTGAAGGTTCTGCAAAGGCGTCAGGATCATAATTCATTGAAGCTTGAGCCAGTAAAGAAGAGGCTCTATCAAACTGAGAACGTGTGCGATGTTGATTTGTAAGATCACTGGCAAGAGCACCTGCTGCATCCATAGTAGCACAGACCCATTTTGGAAGCTAAGAAGCTGAAGGAGGATCCTGAGAAGGTGGGGGAGGATTGTCATCCTCACTGTCATCATCTGAAGAAGAAGTATTTTCAGAAGTAGAAGGGATAGAGAGAGGTGGCACATCCGCCGCACTAGGCTTGTAGGCCAATATATTTTCAGCAAACTTTACATCTCTTCTAATGATAACATTTTTGGACTTAAGTGGAATAAGTCTATATCCTTTGACATCTTCAGAATATCCACAAAAATACATTTTTCACTCTTAGGTTCTAAAGCTTTATGTTTCTCATCTGGAATATGGGCCCATGCTTCACTTCCAGAAACACGAAAGTGACTTACATCTGGTTTAATTGAGCTCCATGCTTCTTCTGGAGTGATATTCTTTAAAACTTTAGTAGGAGTGTGATTTATTATGTAATTTGCATAGTTAATTGCTTTTGCCCAAAATTTAAGACTAAGTCCTTTAGATTGAAGCATACAATTAGCCATTTCCTTTAAGGTGCAATTCTTCCTTTTAGTTACACCATTTTGTTGTGGAGTATATGGAATAGTATGTTGCATTTCAATCCCATTCTCAATGGAAAAGTTGATGAATTTGTTGTTAACATATTATCCGCCATTATCAGATCTTAGCTTAAGAATTTGATGTTCAGATTGTTTTTCAACAAAGGCCTTAAAGGCCAAGAACATGTTAAATACTTCACTCTTGAGTTTTAAGAAGTATACCCAAGTGCGTCTGGAGAAATCATCAATGAAAGTTAAGAAATACTTGTAGTTGAAGAATGAATCAACTGAAAGTGGACCACATAAATCACTATGCACAAGCTGTAAGGGGCGAGGCATGCCAAGAGGCATGTTTTTCAAAACTATCCCAATGGTGTTTTCCGAGTACACATCCGGAACAAACCCCATCTCTGCAAGACACCATTGGAAGCCCTGTCACCATATTTTCTTTACATAGATTCTGAAGGGAGCGATAGTTTAAGTGACCAAATCGCTCATGCCAAAGTTTGCTCACTTCATCATTATGAGCAACAAATATCGAGGGACGATTTGATGACCCAAAGTTGTTAAACTTATACAACCGTGTAGAATCATCAACAATGACAGTAGCTAAATTCTGTCTAGGATCTCTTAGGTCCTTAATTACAATATCATGAGGTGAAAATTCAACGATTTTACCTTCAGCTGAATGAGTTATCTGATATACAGATAGAAGGTTGCAGGATAAAGTTGGAACACATAATACGTCATTAAATTGACCATTGTCTATATGAACGGTTCCAGTCCCTACAACACTAAGAGATCTATCATCACTAACATATATATTTTTGGTTTTACAATCATTTAAAGAAAAAAGCATGGCTTTGTTTTTGGCCATGTGATAAAAAGCTCCAGAATCAATGAGCCACTCATGAGAATGAGAAGAAGAAGATATATTTAGTGCATAGTCAGACCGAGATGCTTGAAAACCACATGCAGAAAGTGTTATTCCTGAAGATGAAGTTGAAGTTGAAGAGTGCTCCAAATGGATGTTATGCTTCTTCATTGCTGCTTCCAAGGCTTCCATCTTCTTAAAGCATTTGGATTCTAAGTGGCCATCTCAATTACAAAAGTGGCAATGTCTATCAGTCTTCTTCCCTTTGTTTTTATTTGTCTTATCATTTTGTTGAAATGATTTTTCATTTTGAGACTGAAATTGCTTAGGACCCTTTTTTGGTTTAGGACCATTCCTTTTAGGATACGGCTTCTTAGGATTCTTTGAATTTGGTTGTTGTTGAACGGCTAAGGCTTTCTAAGAAGAGTTTCCAAGATTAAGAAAACCAAGATGTAAGAGTTTTTCTTGTTCTTTATTAAAGAATCACAAAAGGCATCAAAGGAAGGGGACTTGAAGTCTTGTCCTTGAGAAATGAAGGCTTCTTTTGTAGAATGAAAGATGGAAACAAACACAAAGTAGGCTGGTCCCAACTTAGTAAGAATGGAATAGATAAGGTTACCATCTTCTTTCTTAACCTTAACACCTTCCAAGAGAAATCTAAGGGTCTTGAACTTAAACAAAAAATCTTCAATGGAAGAAAAATTATTGGGGTCCAATGTAAGCAACTCATTTTCGAGTTGATGGACTCTAAGTTCATTTTTAATTCCGAAAAATTTTGTGATCTGTTTCATTGTTTCATTAGGAGTATCAAGTTCTGCGGTATGGAATCTAAGATATGAAGAAATAGACATCCCTATCAACCCACGTGCTTGATCTTTGCCTATTTTCCCATTTGGTTGCCTTATCTTCATCTTTTGGTTTGGTTTATTGGCCTAAGGCTATCCTATAAAGACCTTTACTTCTAAGTAAATCCACAATGTAGGACCACCATTGGAAGTAGTGGGTGTTCTCAAAAATAACTTGGCATAGACTTTCATTTTGACAGAAACTGAAGCTATAGATGTTGAAACTAAGTGTTCCAATGGAAAGATCTCGAAAAATTACGTTGATTCCAAAAAAACGGCTCTGAAAATGGCTTCCGGATGAAGAAGTTATGGCTTTTTGAAGAAAAGTTGTTGAAGATGCCGACGAAGTGCAGGAATGTGCGGAAATAAATGATAATGTTATATTTAAAAAAAATCTGCCCCCTTTCCAAACTTAATCTAATTAGCTCAACAAAAAGAAAGACTTGAACTCAAGACCTCTACTCTCATAAAGTAGCTTTGGACCAAGCATAGTTTTAAAATTCGGCCAATTCGAAACGGAAAAGGACCGAGTTGATCTGTTTCATTGCCCAGAAATGTGACTCGGTGGACGAAACGGTTCAGTAAACCGAGTCAGCCATGACTCGGCCGAGTCATTGGTCATTCAATGACTCAGCCGAGTCATGGCTGACTCAGCCAACTCGGCCGTTTCCGTATTGACTTGGCCGAGTCATAACCAACGGCCCGTAACTCCATCAAAACAGCGATTTGACATTTTTCTAATGAAATTTTGAAGTATTTGCTGATTGGTTTGGACACCAATGTGTTTTATGAATTAGTTAAATGTTATTTGGGGTCCATTTCCCCCTCCCAAACCCTATTTAACACACTCAAATGCTCTCTCCTATTGATATGCTATTCAAATTTCATGGTAATGTTAAATTCTTAAAGTAAAAGTAACATTCTCCTTAATCTTCATTTTCATCCTTTTACTTAAATTTTTAACATTACCATGAAATGACTCAGGATGTTTGAGAGTGGTTCCAGCCTCATTGGATTTCATATGGAGAAAGTAGAATTTTAGATTTCATTCAAAACCAGCAGATTTATCAGTTTTTCAGGATTTCAAGATTGGAGGATTGCAATGTTTCCATTGAATTTTGTCATGTATTAGGGTATGGAACTCGTATTTAATCAAGAGGACCAATCCCTCTATGTACCTTGATGTTAGTGACATTGGTTGTCGAACTCCTCTGGGATTCGCTCCCAAACCAAGAGCTTCTAAAAATGTCGCTCCCGCTCCCACTTTCGCTCTCGCTCCCCACTTTCGCTCCTACTCCCAAGTAACACTGAGCCAGATGATGTTGACAACTCTAGCAGTAGCTAGCAGTACTGGTCACAAACTTTTGTTGTAGAGGCCATTTACAGCCTCCTTGGTTATGTGTTTTTGTTTTTATCTCTATATCATCATCGTGTATGTATTGGACAAAGCACTGGGTGCCATTTTGATATAATGAATATATTCATGAGCCTACTTTGATCATATGTTGTCTTCTATCTATATTCTAATGCTGTGTGTTTGGAAACATGAATGAAAATCTTTAAAATTATGTGTTTTTATAAAAAATAAATATTTAACGTATTTTTAACACACTCAAATGCTCTCTACTATTGATATGCTAAGTAAAAGTAACATTCTCCTTAATCTTCATTTTCATCCTTTTACTTAAATTTTTAACATTACCATGAAATGACTCAGGATGTTTGAGAGTGGTTCCAGCCTCATTGGATTTCATATGGAGAAAGTAGAATTTTAGATTTCATTCAAAACCAGCAGATTTATCAGTTTTTCAGGATTTCAAGATTGGAGGATTGCAATGTTTCCATTGAATTTTGTCATGTATTAGGGTATGGAACTCGTATTTAATCAAGAGGACCAATCCCTCTATGTACCTTGATGTTAGTGACATTGGTTGTCGAACTCCTCTGGGATTCGCTCCCAAACCAGGAGCTTCTGAAAATGTCGCTCCCGCTCCCATTTTCGCTCTCGCTCCCCACTTTCGCTCCTACTCCCAAGTAACACTGAGCCAGATGATGTTGACAACTCTAGCAGTAGCTAGTAGTACTGGTCACAAACTTTTGTTGTAGAGGCCATTTACAGCCTCCTTGGTTATGTGTTTTTGTTTTTATCTCTATATCATCATCGTGTATGTATTGGACAAAGCACTGGGTGCCATTTTGATATAATGAATATATTCATGAGCCTACTTTGATCATATGTTGTCTTCTATCTATATTCTAATGCTGTGTGTTTGGAAACATGAATGAAAATCTTTAAAATTATGTGTTTTTATAAAAAATAAATATTTAACGTATTTTTTACAATGACAGAGTCATTGAAATCGAGCCGGCCAAGTCGATACCAAGTCGGAGTCGGAGTCGACCCTCGGCAGAGTCGAAGTTGGAGTCGGAGTTTTAAAACATTGGGATCAAGTGAGCTAGATTAAAAGGTTAGTAATTTTTGGAAAAGAGGAAGGGGATATTTTTATTTTTTCTCTAGTCACTGAAGCTTTGAGGTGTGTGCTTACTTAAGAAAGCTCTTTTTTTGCCTACACAACAAAAAACACAAAACCCAACACTAACAAAAAAAAAACAAACCTTACGGCTTGAAGTTAGCTTTGGCCGGAAACTAAATATTTTCCTCAATGTTTCTGATTTTCTGAGATCACGCTAAGGCGCGGCGGAAAAGGGCATATGCATGAGAAAAATCATTCCTTTCTGTTTCTGATTTGCCCAGATCGCACAGAGTCGGGACAAAGAGCATACGCAGAAATGAAAGGTATAGATCCGGTAATAAAAAAAAAAGAGCTTAATAAACCAAAAAAAAGAGAGAAAATAACTAAAAACTGCAAATAAACACTATATACCTCCAGATCTTAAAAATGTCATAGCTAGGTCTACCGGAAACCTTTTCGCATGAAACGAAAGGGGTTCCTCATTGGAACAGATGCTCCTAACACAATAGAGCAGTCCTCTCGGCTCGAAAGCAGTTAGAAAAAGTAGATCTAGGAAACGAAACTCGGATGCAGTTCTACCAGCTTCAGATTTGGATCACTAACAGATGCGGCCCTCAATTAGCTCTGATACCATGTAGGAATTTACAGGGTAAGTACCTCAAATAGAACACCAAAGGACACCGCTCACAAACAGATCACAAATCAATACACCAATATTGTTGACATGGTTAAAACCCTCAAAGAAGGAAACAATCCACGGCCTGAGCCAACGTGGCCACTTCAGGGAATTTATTAATAAAAGAATGAAAATTTACATAAGCTTCTCTCATAACCGATTTTGCCTACAAATGACCCTCCATGCTCTTTAAATAGAGATCATGGACCAATTAGGTGTTAAGCCACGGTTCAAGTGTCGGTAATACCGAGGAGAGAATGAACCGTCAGATCACTTCATGTCTAGAACATATCGTGACTGTTGGATTGTAAGTTACAAAAGTACATAGTAAAGAAACACACTTTACCTAACTCTACACTAGACCAAATTATACTTAACTATTTCCTATGTGTCAGAATATCCTAACACTCAATGATACAAGTGCCAACAATAGACAAGAGATCCTCTATTCAATAATTAGCCAATGAGATGCCAATAACCATTACTTGAGATTAGATGCTAATGATGGTGCTCTTAGACAATAACAATAATTAAGGAACTTGAAACACTTAGCCAATTATTAACACAAAATGCCAACCAAAATTCCTCGAGATGCTCCAATTATGATCGTATATTAATCACAATGTCAATTAGGTTTCAAATGTTCAATATCAATGAGATTGGAAGATTAGAGCTTGTATGTGAGTGATAAAAGTGCAAAACTTGGAAATTCTTATAACTTAAGACAAGACAAGCGAATATTAGATTTTCGATAACCAAAATTAGCAATAATACTTCAGAATTTTCAGTGCTTATTAGCCTTATGACAACAGTAAGAAAATTACTTTAAATTCAAGAGAAAACAAGCATATAGTAACTAGATATGATCACTGAGATGCCCAACAACTTGCCAAAGTAAAACTATGATATTTAGTCCACTTAAAATGTAATATTTAGAATTATATCAGATCCTCTATTCAATAATTAGCCAATGAGATGCCAATAACACTTACTTGAGATAAGATAGATGCTAATGATGGTGCTCTTAGACAATAACAATAATTAAGGAACTTGAAATACTTATCCACTAATTAACACAAAATGCCAACCACAATTCCTTGACATGTTCCAATTATGATCATATATTAATATCACAATGTCAATTAGGTTTCAAATGTTCAATATCAACGAGATTGGAAGATTAGAGCTTGTATGTGAGTGATATAAGTGCAAAATTTGGAAATTCTTATAACTTAAGACAAGCGAATATTAGATTTCCAGTAACCAAAATCAGTAGAGTAATACTTCATAATTTTCAGTGCTTATTAGCCTTATGACAACAGTAAGAAGATTACTTTAGATTCAAGAGAAAACAAGCATATAGTAACTAGATATGATCACTGAGATGCCCACCAACTTGCCAAAGTAAAACTATGATTTTTAGTCCACTTAAAATGTAATATTCAAAATTATATCAGACCTGAAATAACTTGTTACAGCAGTAAGTAAAGATGTAAATAGTGAGTTGTCAATGCTACAACAATTGCCAAAACATGCCCAAAGCTTAGTATAAGATTGCCAAACTATTAAAAAAAAATGATTTTTAAGCCCTTTAAAGTGTGTTATTCATAACATATCAAATCTGATTCAGTGATTATGCAGAAAAATTCCAGCAAGAAAAAATGTAAATCTAAGTTATATTTGTAAAGCCCAAGTGGCCAAAAATTTAGGAAAAAATTATTTTGCAATTTTACAATATTTTGACCTAAGTCACAGGACACGTCCCCCAGGGTCCCGTGTCCTGTATTTTACGTATTGGACACGAAAACGGCCCTAATACGTGTCGAATACGATTTTCAACGTGTCATGAAAAATTGAATACGTATTCTACGTTTTCCGTCGTGTCCTAAATTTTGAATACGCGTATTTGATTGGTAGAATACGTTGCCCTAACGTATTTCGACAGGTTGAATACGTATTTCGAGGGATAGGAATTTCTACAGCGTGAACCTTGTCGGGGTATCAGTTTGGCTTAGATGTTGAGTAACGTTTAGTGTTGAGTCTGCTGACTGGTTTCTGTTACATATAGGAAGCTGAATGCATATATGGGATAGCTGAAACATTCAGCGTTCCACAGAATATGAAAAACCACCTTATATATATATATGCAGGCTGCAGCTATGCTTATTGTGTGAAATGAAGTCAGTGCTGTGGAGTTCACTGTGTATATTTCCTTTGTTACCATGGGTACTGTCACCTGTGACTACAGTTTTTCCTAACTTTTAGCAATTTGTCAATGAAAACATATCATGAAAGATTAAATGTCAGTTGAAAACTAGGTCAATTTCTCAGATGAGAATATAAATTGCTTCTCCGTGAGTTTAGTTTGTCATCCAATGTCCGTAACCTAATTATCAGGAATTTGCAATGGTTATACTAAATTCATAACCAAGACATAATAAGACTGGTGTGCAGCTTGGCAAAGGTGGCCAATAAATTATAATGAATCATGCCGCCTGTTTGAGTGGAGATGCAACCAAGTAGTTTTTCTGTGCTAAATTAGAGGCCCCTCCATTTTTTTATTATATAAACAGGCTCCAAAAGGTTCCATATATTCAGAATGCTTTTTAAGTGACAATTGTCAATTGTCATTAATCACATCAAAGACACCCCAACAATTTGTAACAAACTGAATATTGAATTAAAATTGAAAAATTCTTAGTAATATCCACGACAGACTCTAACGGATCTATGAAACCACAAATAAAAAAGTGAAACACATATATGATAGTGATAGATTATTGTGACCTTTGACAGTGCATAATTATTGCGGTTTGTGACAATTTACAAACAGTAAGAAACAACAAGACTGCATGTTATCAACAGCTCCATCTCTGGGGCAATTTGAGTTGTTTTGCTCAAGAGTCAATTTGTATGCAGTGTGCACATATTGAATCATATAACAGTTCTAACTTCTGAGTTAACTTTATAAGTTTATAATAAATTATAAACTATAAGTTTATAAATTAGAATTTATAATTATAATTGTTTTTTTTGTAGGTGATTCTATTTATTTTTTAAAGTGAACTATGAACTTTGAGAAGTAATTATATTTTAATTTGATTAGATAAGCTGCAACCTGCAATTTAATATGGATAAAAAACTATATTTCGGTATATCTATATATATATATATATATATATTATATGAAACGTGTCCCCCGTGTCCTGTTTCCAGGTCGCTGCGTTTCGTATTGAATACTCGTATTTACGTGTCCTCCGTGTCTCGTGTCCTCGTGTCATGTGACTTAGATTTTGACCAATTAGATGTGTTAAGGCACTTATATCACTGTTATGAAGAATATGTTAAAATTGTCATAAAACAGAGATGAAATGAGTATTAAGAGAGAAAACCCTAGGCCCAAGGCCTTGTAGATAAAATTTCCCAAATTGCCCAAAATTTCTCCAATGATTTTGCACATGAAAACACCAATTTTGAACAACTTTCTCCTGCAAAACCCACCAAGTATTCAGTCCTGAAAATTTCAGAAATTGACAAGGGTCAAATTAAGGCTAAGAAGGGCTAGGAAGAGTGTCAAGGAAGAGAGGAAAAGGCCTTAGGGGCCTAGCGGCTCAAGGGAAAAACCTAAGAAGGCCTACGACAAGCCTTAGAGGATTGTCACTTGGCTTAAGGGAGGGCCGAGAGGATCTTAGGGGTTGTTGCCTAGGGTTTTTAGGCCCTTAAGCCAGCAACACCCTAAAGGAGGCGTCAAAGAGGCAGTCGCAAGCCCTTTAGGCCTGCAGCCTAGGGAAAGCGAGGGGGAGGAGGGTCGAAGGCCCGAAGCCTTACGACTAGGCCTAAAAGGCCCTAAAACCAAGACACAAGAAGTAGAAGGGGAAGTTGAGGCCTCTAGGCCAGCCTCAAAGACGCCTAAAACTCAAATGCATAGGGCTAATAGGTTGACGCAAGGGGCTAAGAGGAGGATGTTGGCCTTGGATGGGCTAGATCCAGACCTCGAAAGGCTAAAAAATAAAACCCCAACTTCAAAAAAATTAATCTCCTTCAGACATGAAATTTTGCTCAATTTCTTCAATGGATAGCCCTGCAAAAAATTGTAGAGGTTAGATCTTAACCCTCTAGGGCCTAGATCTAGCTCTATTCCATCTTTCTCCACTTGATCCCACCTACACAAATAGATTCACAAATACCCAAAACCCCAATATATACAAAAATCTTAAAACCCCAAAACCCCAATTAGAAAAATTAATTTACAAAATTTACAAATATATAAGAGTTTTTAAATCAATTTTGAGAAATAAATTTTTATGAATTTTTTTTATAAATGGCTAACATTACTTTGGAAAATACATGCACACTATAGCCTTAGCGAAGTTAGATCAACTATATAAATATTTGAACTCAAAACAAGGTTAGTTCATGCCCATAGTTTGTGAACTTGGGGAACAAGGACTGGGGAACCTGCAAACACTATATATTTTTCTCAAGAAAATTAGTTAGACATATGGCAAATCAAATCATCTAAGATAAACCAAGAATCTATCAATAGAATGATTTTATCCCCATCTAATGAAAAACGAATTTTAAAATCAATAAGCACAATATAGGAAAGTATGTACCAAGCACATACCACAAATCGATGAATACTGAACACCATGAATTGCACCCCAAAGTCCTTGTTATGATTCAAATAAATGTTCCCAACGGGACTGTAGTGTTACATGAATTCTTTTACAACAATTTCTTAGCCAAACATCATATGGCTTTTGACACAAATGACACTAATTTATAGATAAATCCTCCAAGTGGAAAAATAAAGACTAGTTGGCTTGATCCTTGTCAAAATAATCTTGGTCGTTGATAAACCTTGATGATCTTTTAATCTTAGCCATTGAAAACATTTATTTTGACGAATTTTCGAATTTCTCATTAAATCTCAGTTTTATTAGCTCAAAATTAATTATTTTGAGCTAATTTTCTCAAAAATTTGACTTTGACTTATCCAACAAGGTCCAAAGGTCCAATTTTTCTTGAAATTTCCATATTCCCTTGGTGGGGGACCTCCAAAAATTAATTTCTTTGAGACCCACGAACTTTTCCACTTGGAGAATTTAATTTCTCTAAACATTTTAATTTTAACTCTAATTAATTTAAATTTTTGGTTTAGGATTTTAATTTAATTTTGCCAGAAACTTTAACTAATTGACACTTGAAGGGATTAAATATTTTTTCCACCCTCTTATATTTTCTCCATGGTGTCTAAATATGAGGGACCATGCACTAAAATACTTTTTACATTAGATTTTTACAAATTCAATCCTCAAAGGGGGAATACCCATTCGGCTTAGACCCTCAAATTACATACCCAATTTTGTAACACAATATGATCTAGTAGACCAAGTGATTTGTAATAAAATAATTTAGCCAACTAGCTTAAATAATTCTCAAATCACTTTTACATAAGACTTGACTAGAACACTAGGACTCACCTAATACCTTGACGACAAATTTCACCCTAGTTTTGGGGTGTGGTTGGAGAGAAAATTTTTGATGACCATCTATGTTTAGAAACACACGAGTCGGTGAGACAGAAAACCTCCTAACATGAAATTATCGCCAAAATAATAGACTTACCTAAGTTGTTACATATATTCATGGTCTTACTAGCATCATTTACATTAAAAATTTGCAGAATGGGTTTACAATAACATAGTGTTGATGGTTGATGATCTCGATCCTTTGAAGAAAAATAAGGTACATTTGCTTCCTCGGAACTTTGACAAAATGAGTGCAACATCTAGCTCCATATGGGGATACGTTGCTTCCATGAATAAACATGAGAACCCCAGAATCCTACATATAAGAAAACAGGAGTCCATCAAATAGATATCCATTCAAAATCAAAACTATTATGCATACATAGTCAATCCTGTTGGAATAGAAAAAACTACTCTAACAAACTGAAATATGAAAGACAATCATAAATGCGTGAAATAAAACTACCTAGCGACACGAAATAAAAAGGAGTAAGGTTAGAGAGATATTATACAAACGATGCCCCATGGCATCAGATGTCATCGATATGGATCAATCTTGGGCATCTACTGACTGACTGGTAGATTGATAGGTTGCTTATCAAATGTTCCTTGCTAAAATTTAACCCTCTTTGGTCAGTGCAACTGCTCATCATTGTGTTGTATATCTTTGTCAAACTGAAACCTACTTCTCTTTCTGCTTGTTGGAGGGAATGGGCGCTGGAATGAACAAAAGTGGCACACTGGTTGGACAAACTTTGACTCAAAATACAATGGATGACCCTATGGAACAACCTTTTCACCATTCTCCAACTTCTTTGGAACTTCTACGTGGTACCTTCTTTCTACTTCTTTGTATAATCTAACCATACCACCTGCTGCTGGAATAATGGCGTAAGATAGATCCATTTGAATATATCCACCTAAATCGGCTACAAATTTTCTGGACAAAAGCATTCACCACACATCTAGCGCATCAATCACTATATCCATGGTGATGATCCTATATGGGTAATCAGCCAAGGAAACTTGTAGATCTTTAACCACACCGAGGACTTCAACTTTTCTAGAGTCCATTGAGCAAATGTTATGCTAAGGTCTAGAGATTCTAAAGTTCAATTATTCCATGACCTTCTTGGTCAGAACATTTGTAGATGCATCAGAATCAAGCATGCAATTGTGAAGGAGATGATCATTAATATCCAAGACAGAAAGAATGGTTGATGGTCTTCATTGGTCATATAGCAGTTTATATCTTTTAACTTAATTTCTTCATCTTTAGGCTGAGCATCAAATTTTCCTTGTTGAACAGTGTCTAAAGCTCTCAAGAATGCAGCTCTTTGTGACGGGATCTTCAAAAAATCTAAGACTGAAACTGACATCTTGATGTTATTAATCCATGCTACCCAATCCACTTTTAATCCAGACTTATACCTTTCAAAAGGAACTTGCTTATTTTGGTTTGGATCTTTACTTTTCCTCTGATAGGTATAACCTTTACTTTTGGCAAGTTCTAGATTTTGTTCCTGAGATGGCTTCTCACCATATGCTTGAGTAATGGGGTCTTTATCTTCATTGAAGGTATTGATGGCGAAGGATGAAGAAATCTTGTCGACACATAGACTTTCCTTGGAGTTATCTTTACTTGCATTATAATTCTATTGGTTTCTACTTTCCTCCAAGATTCTTTTGGTAAAGGCACATGTACTTTCTTCATGGAAACTCTCAAAAGGTCTATAGAAAGGAACACGTTCATCAATCATATTAGCAGACTTGAGTGGCGCAGGAGGCCTTTGATCAGTTGGAGGATTTCTTCTTGGCCATGGATTATTGTTGTTACCCCTGTTATTATTGGCGGCATATTCTGCATTCGGATTCTTTCCATCTTTATTAATTGATTCTGCATCTTGCTTATTTGTCTAACATGTTGAATCTTCATTTATCTTACTAATCGGGTCAATTATTTAACTGATTTTGACTCTTCTTCTTTAACTTCTTTCCCCTTAGACTTGATTTGACCTCTTTCAAACAATGGGATTTCTAATTTTCCTGAGGCTTTCTTGTCCTTCTCTAATTCTTTAGTTGTGCCTTGAGCAATAGCCAAAGTATTGGCATGAGCACGTCTTATCTCATATTGAGTTTCAATGTGGTAAGCCTCAAGATACGGTTCCAAAACTGTCTTATTGGGAGGCTTGTAGTCCTGAGTCATATCTTTTAAAAGTTTATTGAATCTTTGGTTAAACTCTTCCACTGTTTCATTCTCTTTTCTTGATAGTGTTGAATTCTTTGACCAAATATTTTCCTTCTCTCCTATCCTCATATTTATCTTTGAATGAATCAAGGAGGGTTTTTAAAGAATCAAAGGCATTATCAGCTTTGTCATGAAACCAATCAAAAGCATCATCTTCTAAGGATAGGACAAACAGCTTCATTCTGACATCTTCATGGTTGTACGCGGTAGTATAAGCAAATCTTTGGATGAAACTGTTAAATTTCTTTATATGTGTGCTTCAGCATTAATGGCATTATTCCCTTGGACGATTGGTAACTTGCTCATGGTAGATTCATTTGGCAGGTCATAAGGGTACCCTTGGATGTTGGTGAAGTTGCAAGGCCTATTAAAGTCACCCATGATGTCTTGATTCAGAGGATTGATGAAAAGCAAATGGAGATCAGGGAGGGCTTTCTGTCCGAGAAAATTTAGCTCCTCTCTAGAATGTAAATTGTTTAACCGAGCTCTTAAAACCTTTTCAGGATCAAGGGCGGGGTTAACCAAGCTACTAGAATTCCTTTTAGAGTAATCTCTTGTGAATGGTTGAATAACTGGAGTCGCCACCCAAACAGGAAACCAACCTAAATGTCTAGGTGCAAAAAGTGTCAATGAACAAAATGAAAGGATTAGTGACAATACAAAGGATAAGGTGATGAAAATGTGAATAATGATGAAAGGAAAGGCGCCAAAAAATGTTGTGGCATTGACGAGACAAGGAATGAAGAAATATGGAAAGATTGAAAGATTGAGAAATTGTCATAAACCCTAGGAACAGAAAAAACATATCCTCAGCAACAGCGCAAGAAAATGTTGTTGCTCAGATGGTACAGGAACCACAACAACTGCTCAGGGCAGGGGTCGTCACTCTGATCCTGCGCCCACTCCATTCTAGTTGTCTCCCAACAGCAAGCTATGGGGGTAAGTCCCTCTGAAAATGAGATGATGGAAAGCAAGTTGGGAACCAACTTACCCAAGAGACACAGTGGAGTGGCCTAGCTACTTGGTGAAAATTTAGCAAGATTAAGGATTCGATTAGATTGAGATCAATGCCTTATGGATTCAAAATTTCTTGCTTATTATAAATTATGACCAAGTAACCGGATGGACAACCACTGCTTATATGATTAACTAACCTATATGAAATGCAACTCCTAAGATCTAAGTGTGATGCAAGGATCTTGGTCAATTTTAGATTTATATGCATAGTCTAAATGGAACCTTTCCCTTAATTGTTTTGAAAACAGTCTTCAGAGTAGGTTGTGGGATGTAAGCCAATGGGAAGCAAGCAAAGGATACATTAATGATACATCCCCCTGTGTTCCAACCACCCAGTGCCTCCGGCGTTGCAGAGACTGTGGCTTTGATGACTGCAAGGTCACTATGTTAACCACTAAGAAGGGTTGAATACCTCAAGCTAAATAAGAAAGGGTTGTCCTAAGAGTCTATCAACCAAACTTATGTTTGGAGCTAAGATATTAATGCAACTACACTTGGGATGAAATGCAAGCTTATGAGTCTGTCTTAATTTAAGATTTGTTTATGTGATTCAAGTACTTGAAGTTGATTATCTTATAATGAGAGTACTTTAACAATTTATTGGAAAATAACCATAAACAAGACCAAGTGCTCAATGATATAAGCGCCAAAAATAGACGAGATCCTATATTCAATAATTAGCCAATGAGATGCCAATAACCATTGCTTGAGATAAGATAGATGTTAATCATGGTGCTCTTAGACAATAACAATAATTAAGGAAGTTGAAACACTTATCCACTTATTAACACAAAATGTCAATCACTATTCCTCAAGATGCTCTACCAATTAGGTTTCAAATGTTCAATATCAACGAGATTGGAAGATTAGAGCTTGTATGTGAGTGATATAAGTGCAAAATTTGGAAATTCTTATAACTTATGATAAGACAAGCGAATGTTAGATTTCCAATAACCAAAATCAACAGTAATACTTCAAAATTTTCAGTGCTTATTAGCCATATGACAGCAGTAAGAAAATCACTTTAGATTCAAGAGACAACAAGCATATAGTAACTAGATATGATCACTCAGATGCCCAACAACTTGTTAAAGTAAAACTATGACTTTTAGTCCACTTAAGATGCAATATTCAGAATTATATCAGATCTGAAATAACTTGTTACTGCAGTAAGTAAAGATGTAAACAGTGAGTCAATGCCACAACAAGTGTCAATCACTATTCTAAGAATAAGATTGCCAAACTAAAAAAAATGATTTTAAAGCCCTTTAAAGCAGTGTTTTAAAACTCGCCCGGGTCAACATCAACCCGGCCGGGTCGATCCGGGTCGGAGGCTAGGATTGTGACCCGGCCACTGAAACGGCTCGGTCGGCCGAGTCAGGCAATGACTCGGCCGGGTCATTGATGACTCGGCCGACCCGGCCGGGTCCTGCAAAAAAACGGCCGAGTCAGGCATGAACATCACTTTCTGTTTAAAAGTTGATCTAGTTCAGTGTTTTGGAGGGCCTGGTTTATTGATTGACTAGTTATTGAGGGTGTGTTCTTGCTAGGAAGTCCTCTGCCAATGCAGTGGTAGTTGAATGTTTGTCCTCAATGGAGCTTAGATTTTTTCTTCTGCTAAAAGAGCTTTCAGAGGATGACCTACTATACAGGCTAGGTGCCTTGCTAATACTTGCATTGTTATGTATCTTATTAATAAATTATACTTGTCTATTTGCCTCATTCCTCTGAACAAGCCTACGGAAAAATGAGAAGAATCTATGCTTTATTGCTGTAAACATGCAAGGCATCATGTGTGAATACCATCCACATCCATCATTGCAAGTTTCATGATTTTACATTTTAGATGAAAATTCTTTTTAAATATTATCTGGTGTTAAGACCTTTGAAGGTCACTTTTGTGACTTGTCTTTTGAAAAATTTGTAATGAAAGGGGACAACTAAGGATTACAGTGCCCCATTGTTGAAGTTGCGATCTCTAGTTTGTTATCTGTTACTTAGTTATGAATCTCATGTTTAGGGATGGCTAAGGTGGTATTTGATCTTATGTACATGTTATGTACCCTTAAAATCATGGAGCATCACACATTTAGCTTCATTATATGGAAAAAATTTAAACAGACAATGACTATAATATGTTAGAAATTACGTGTACAGCTATGTATCGCTGGGATCATGATTGTATTAATGCATTGTGCTTTTGCCGAAGTACCCATACTCAGAATCAGATCAGACTCAAAATGTGTTGTTGAAATTCTGAATCCCTAAGAATGTCTTCAACATCGGTCCCTACTTTTGTGGAACTCCCTTCTTGAGGGATTCCCCTTGAAGGTCCTACACTGGAGTCATCCATCGTTGGTGCTTAAATGGTGCTTTAAGTCCATCTAGTTGAAGTTGTTTGTAATATTCCAAAGGAAAAATACAGTAGACAACTAAAGCAAAGAACTAGATACAACTATAGAATTCATAAACGCACAACCATACACATTAAACACTGAACCTACTTTGATCATATGTTGTCTTCCATCTATATTATAATGTTGTGTGTTTGGAAACATGAATGAAAATCTTTAAAATTATGTTTAAAATCTTCAAAATTATGTTTTTTTAATCAAAAAACTAAATATTAATGTATTTTTTACAACGACCGAGTCATTGAAAACGAGTCGGCCGAGTCATTACCGAGTCGGAGTCGGAGTCGGAGTCATTGCTCGGCCGAGTCGGAGTCGGAGTCGGAGTCTTAAAACATTGCTTTAAAGTGTGTTATTCAGAACATATCAGATCTTATTCAGTGGTTATGCAGAAAATTTCCAGCAAGCAAAAATGTAGATCTAGGCTAGATTTGTAAAGCCCAAGTGGCCAAAAATTTAGGAAAAATTTATTTTGCAAATTTTAAATATTTTGACCAATTAGATGTGTTTATAAGGCACTTATATCACTGTTATAAAAAAATATATTACAGCAGTAGTAAAACAAAGATGAAATGAGGGTTTAGAAAGCAAACCCTAGGCCCAAGACCTTGCATATAAAATTTCCCAAATTGACCAAAATTTCTGCAATGGTTTTGCACCTGAAAACACTAATGTTGAACAACTTTCTCCTGCAAAACCCACCAAGTATTCAGTCCTGAAAATTCTAGAAATGTTCAAGGGTCAAATTAAGGCTAAGAAGGGCTAGGAAGAGGGTCAAGGAGGAGAGGAAAATACCTTAGAGGCCTAGCAGCTCAAGGGAAAGGCCAAGAAGGCCTATCACAAGCCTTAGAGGGTTGTCGCTTGGCTTAAGGGAGGGTTGAGAGGACCTTATGGGCTGTGGCCTAGGGTTTTTAGGCCCTTAGGCCTACGGCACCCTAAAGGAAGCCTCAAAGAGGGTAAAAAAAGCGAGGGGGAGGACGAGGGTCGAAGGCCCTAAGCCTTATGGCTAGGCCTAAAAGGCCATAAAACCAAGATGTGGGAAAGAGAAGGGGAGGCCGAGGCCTCTAGGCCAGCCTCAGAGAGGCCTAAAACTCAGACGCAGAGGGCTAATAGGTTGACACAGGGGGCTAAGAGGAGGACACTGGCCTTGGAGGGGCTAGATCCGGGCCTAGGAAGGCTAAAAATTGAAACCCCAACTTCAAAAAAATTAATCTCCTTCAGATCTGAAAATTTTCTCAATTTCTTCAATGGTTGGCCCTGCAAAAAATTGTAGTGGTTAGATCTGACCCTCAAGGGCCTAAATCTAGCTCTACTCCAACTTTCTCCACTTGATCTCACATGCACAGATAGATTCACAAATACCCAAAACCACAATATATACAAAAATCTTAAAACCCCAATTAGAAAAAATAATTTACAAAATTTACAAATATATCAAGGTTTTAAAATAAATTTTGAGAAATAATTTTTATGAAATTTTCTTTGATAAATGGCTAAAAATACTTTGGAAAATTAATGCACATTATAGCCTTAGAGAAGTTAGATGAACCATATAAATATCTGGAGTCCAAACAAGGTCAGTTCATGCCCACAGTTCGTGAACTTGGGGACCAACGATTGGGGAACTTACAAATACTATATATTTTTCTCAAGAAAATTTGTTGACATACGGCAAATCAAATCACCTAAGATAAACCCAAAATATATCAATAGAATGATTTTATCCCCATCTAATGAAAAACAAATTTTAAAATTAAAAAGCACAATATAGGAAAGTCCGTATCCAGCACATATGTCAAATCAATGAACATTGATCACCATGAATTGCACCCCAAAGTCTTTACTATGATTCAAATAAACGTTCCCAGTGGGACTGTAGTGTTACATCAATTCTTTTGCAGCAATTTCTTAGCCAAACATCAGATGGTTTTTGACACAAATGACTCTAATTTATACATAAATCCTCCAAGTGGAAAAATAATGGCTAGTTAGCTTGATCCTTATCAAAATAATCTTGCCCATTGATAAATCCTTGATGATCTTTTAATCTTAGCCATTGAAAATATTTATTTTGAGGAATTTTCCAATTTCGCATTAAATCCCTTTTTTAGTAGCTCAAAATTAATTATTTTGAGCTAATTTCCCCATGAATACCCTCCAAGATCTCACAAGCTCGTTGATCCTTGGAGTACTCCACCAAAAGTTGTGATTTCCAATCATGGTAGATGTTAATGAGTGAAAGTGTAGCGAGCCTCTTAGATAGGGCATCGGCCACCACATTATGCTTGCCCTTGACATACTCTATGTCGAAACCGTAGGTTGAGATCCTGCTAAACCACTTCTGTTGTCTATTATTGAGGCCCTTCTACCCCCAAAAAGTAGCAAAGACTGTTAAGGTCAATCTTCACTCTGAATCTGTTACCTACCAAGTACTGTCGAAATTTGGCCAACGCATGCATGATGACTAACATCTCCTTGTCATAGATGGAGTATAATCCCTCATGAGGAAGGAGCTTCCAACTCTCAAGCCATTGGGTGGCCCCCCCGTGACAATATAGCACCAATGCCTTCACCTGATGCATCACTCCAAGGTGAACGGCTGTGTAAAATCGGGTAGTGCTAGCACCAGACAACTATTATCACCTCGTTGAGGTGTTTGAATGCTTCATGCGATCTGTCTGTCTATGCGAATGGCCCCTTCTTGGTCAGATCAGTGAGGGGTCCAGCCAACTGTGAGAAGCCTTTTACAAACTTCCTATAGTAAGTGCATATGCCAACAAAGCCCCTTAACTCAGTCACGTTCCAGGGCACTGGCCAATCCTAGATGACTCTAATCTTCTCCCCATGCATTCTCACGCCATCCTCCCCAATGATGTGCCCCAAGTAGAGCATCTTTGTCAAACCAAACTCGCACTTTGACAGCTTCGCATAAAATTATTATTCCTCCAAAATATGAAGCACCTCCTCTAATTGTTGCAGGTGCTCCTCCCAGGTCCTGTTGTAGATCAATATATTGTCAAAGAACCTCTGCAACTGCCAACAAAACATGTGGTTCATGCAGGACTGGAAAGTGGCAGGTGCGTTGGTCAGGCCAAAGAGAATAACCAAAAACTCAAAATGGTCGTAGTGACACCTGAAAGTTGTCTTGGGGATATCTTGATCCCTCACCCTAATCTGAAGGTACCCAGAGCATAAGTCTATCTTAGAGAAGTACTTGGCTCCAATAAGCTCATCCATAAGCTCATCAATGCGGGGAATGGGGTAGCGATTCTTTAGGGTCTTTTTGTTGAGAGCTTTGTAATCAATGCACATGTGTAGTGTATCATCCTTCTTTCATCCTTCTTCACCAAAACAACTAATGAAGCGAAGGGGCTAGAGTTGGGCTTAATGTGCCCCAGTGCCAACCATAGTTTTCAAAACCGGCCTTGCTAACTGGTTACCAGTCTAACCGGCCGGTTAGCAGGCCCACCGGTCGAAACCGGCCAAAAAACCCGGTCAGAGGGGGCACTTCTCCATTTTTTGCCCTAAACCGGTCCTAACTGACCAGTTAGGAGGCACGCCCACCGTGAGCCCAAAAAGCAACTTTTTGACTGTGTTTTAGGGGTTTTGGAGGGAAACTAAGGGTGCTTCCCTCCAAAAACACCCTATCCAAGCCTTTAAGAGGCCCCTCTCCCTCTCATTTGTCTCACACATCTCATTTGGAGTGTTTGTGAATTTGCTTGGGAGCTTCGAGAGTGTTGAGTTTTTGCTAGAGTAGTGGAACAATAGAGTTTAAGCTAAGTATTAGTCATCATGCCTCCAAAAGCCAAAGATACTGCATGGGCTCATTGTGATATGATTGATGGCAAAATGATCTGCAAATATTGCCAAAAATCCATTCAAGGAGGGGGTATTAACAAGTTCAAGCAACACTTGGCTAGGATAGGAGGCCATGTAAAGCCATATGGAGCACCAAATGAAATAATAGGGCATATTAGGGCAAAATACCTTCAAAACTTTGAGACTCAAGTCACTGAACCAATAGAGAAGTTTGTGACTGCAAAGTTTGGGAGTCGAGACTCAACCAACTGAGTTTGATCATGATGACTCATGAGAAGTTTCAAGTGATAATGTTGATCACTATTATAGTATTATCATATATGTAGACTTGAGTCTTGTACTAGGCCACTAGCCCCATAGTTTGTAGGCTTTGTTTTTGCACTCTAGAGGCCATTTAGAGCCTCATTACTTATTTATTTTTTCGATGATATGTATTATACTCGGTGCCATTTTGATATATTCACCTTTACATGGTATATAAATGAGCAATCTTTGCATATTTTGTCTCTATTGGCTTGGAATCATGGTTTTAAATCTTAAAAATAGTTTTTTCATTAAAAAATAATTATTTAATGTATTTTTCTAAAATTGGTTCATTTAGACCAAACCAGTCCTAGTTAGACCGGTTCCGGTCGGTAAACCGATTCATTAGGTGGACCGGTCCAGTCACCGGTTCCGGTTTTAAAAACATTGGTGCCAACAACTCCTAAATAGCATGCTCAATCTCATCCCAATAGACCTTGGGATGTCTGCATGGGGTCGTGATGACTGCCTTCACCCCTGGCTCTAGCTCAATAGTGTGTTCAAACCCCCTGTCAGGTGGCTTCCCTAGTGGGATGTCTCCAAACACTATTAGTTATTTGTCCAATATGACCTGAACATCTAGATGTGGTGGTTGGGGCTGACCCCTAGCCTCTGAAATCCCTAGCTCCACTGCGAACTCAATGTCCCCATGCCTCAAATTGGCCTCCATCATGTGTGTCGAGACTAGATGTGGTGGGTATGAGTGCATGCCTCGCAAAACAACTAGCTTCCCATCTGGCCCTGTGAACTCCATCTCTAACTTCTGCCAACCTATGGTCACTTGCCCAAGAGAGTAAAGCTACTGAACACCCATCAACACATTGGTGTCTAGTACATCAACCATAAAGAAGTGGTCAATCTAAATAGTTCCCCATGGTCACTGTCAAAGCAGGGACATCCGGTACGCTACATGGTCCTATCCCTTGGTACAAGGACAGAAAACCCCTCAAACTCCTCCGTAGCGATAACCCTCCTCTCTACCATCTGTGTGTCAATGAAGTTGTGGGTGGCCCTATTGTCTACCAAAACTAAGACACACTACCCCTACATTGTGCCTCGGATCCTCAGTGTCAAGCACCTAGGGACCCCACACAATGAAGCAAGTACTCCCCTGGCAAATGCAAAAGGTGCTCCCCCAGGTGGTGGTGGTGGAGGTGTTCCCCATGCTATGTGTGGCTCCTTGTCACCCCCATTTATTTCCTGCTCTACATCATCCTCCTAGTCACTGTCAGAGAAGACCTCAATATAGTGGGCCTTGCCCATGGTGAACTTGTGGCCTGGTGCCCAAGGCTCCTGGCAGGTGAAGCACAGCTTCCTTCTCTGAAGATCCCTCCTAGTCTCCTCATATAATTTTCCAAGCCCATGGTTAGCTCTCAATGGCAGGGCTTTGGTGTCACGGCCCCAGGAAGGAAAAGGAGCTTGTGTTGCAATCAATGCCCTAGTCTTGGGGATTGTGTCCTGCAAATCACAGGCAAAAGTCACGGCCTCTTGCAACATGGTTGGTTTGCAAGATCTCACTAACCCACGTAAGAGCTCAAGCAAACCATCTACAAAAGTGTAGACACTCCTGGCATCAGACAAATCCGGCACCATCACAGACACCCTCAGAAACTCCAATATGTAACACTCGGGGTTGTCAGTTTATTTGAGCTACGTAAGCTCTCTAAAGTGTGCCTCCGGGTCCCTCTTGTCAAAACACTCCACAACCCTCTGTGTGAAGTCCTCATAAGAAGTCACGCTTGCATGCCCAAGCATAGTCAGCCCATGGAACCACCAATCGTAGGCCCCACCCTCCAAGTGTAAGGTAACCATCTTGATGGCCTCCACCTTTGTCATCCAACTGAGCTGGAAATATGTGTTCAGCTTCTCCACCCAATCCCTAGCTATGCTCTAGGAAGATCCACCAAATGTGAGGAGGAACATCCTCCCTATGGTGTGTTGTAGCTCCGAGTTCTATGTGTTGGAACCCCTGTGCCCCTTCCCTTCTCATGTTGCTTGAGCTGGCAGAAATCTCTGAAAGATAGGGCAACCCTAAAATCATCCCCCATAGACTGCCACTCCCAGAAATAGTCTCCCATGGGCATCTCGTCCTACCCACCCTACTCACCTAGTCCTGAGGGCGAAAACGTGGTCAAAATGGTCCTGGTTGGCCCACTAAAAGCATGTGGGTGAGTCACTGGTGAATAGTTGTTGTACTGGTGGGAATCCCCCAAAATTTCCCCAAACAGGAAATCTCGATGAATGCCCTTGTCCTGGTTCTGCTGCTTGATAATATCTCCTTCTACCTCTTGGCCAAGTAATTTAGGGCCTTCAAGAGGCTATCAAACAATGCCTCCTCTTTGTTGTTCGGCTCCCCCATATCTACCTCCTCCACTGCCTGCTCTGGGGTCTCAGTGTCAGAGGTGATTTCTAACTCTCTTTCCCTACTCTGGTACCTCTGCCTTTGGTAGGTAATGTTCTTCTTGTCCTCCAAGGTCATAGAAATAATCCCATGGCTGAGCCAAGGTTAGAGCTCTAATACCACTGTAATATTCCTAGCGGAAAATTAACAATGATAAACAAAGTATACAAGGTACATGCAACACAAAATACACACAAAATTAAATACCCAGGAATGCTCCAAAAACTGAACCAATATGAACCATTTTCATTATAATTCAAATGGGGTACAATATGAGAATGATGTGAGTGCACCTGGGCTTGCTCTAGGCAAGATAACAAGTCCCAGGTGATGAAAAACTACTGCCCAAGTGCTGAAGAGAAGCCCCTACAATGACCTGCGTTGGCCCCAGAAAAACAGTAAAACTACACTACAGGCTGCAAGAATCTGCTGCTTGGACCACTTCTACTACTCAGAAAATTCTAGGGAGTTAACCCCGGTCTTCTCTCAAATAACCCAGAAAGGGTTTTGCCTTGTTATGACCCTTGAAATTACCCCCAATTTCTGCGTGCTCCTCCAATGACCAAGGATTTTGGCCCACCTGAAGTAATCACTGTTCTGCCCTCCAAAACTGAGGCCAAATGCTAGCAAAATTCCCCCCTGAATGTCTGCTCCAACTCAGCTCCATTCAGCTCCAAATTCCCATCCTCTCAACTCCCACGTGTGGCTCAAGGAAAGCCTCTACACAGGCCCATGTAGTCACCGGAAAGGGGTGATGAAGCTACAGCAAAGACCTTCCAGAAACATGCCCAATCAGCCCCCAAAACTCCAGCAATTTGGAGTCCAATTCTCTCCCTAAAAGCCCAACAAAAACACTGCCCCACAATTGCCTTTCCCTAGGAGAGTGTACTCCCTTACTGTGTCCAGTCTGCTGAGAAAGACCCACAAATTTCCCTGAATAATCACTGGAACAGCTCTGCAATGTGAAATGGAACTCCTCCTAGGGATGGTACTCGAACTCGACCGAAGGTAGGGTGAGATTTCAGCTTGGAGATCTCGTGTGCTGAACAGCACTCTGTTGATTCAGTTGAACAAGCTTGAGCAAACAATGGTTTGGTTGTCAAATGAGCAAAATGTCCCAAAATGAGTGCTGCTCCTATTTGTAATTTTCTACCCCCTTCTTCCTTTGTGGGCTCCACCACATCGAACTCCCTTCTTCCCTCTTCTCTCTCCAAATCGAATTCTCCAAGGGGTGTGTATTCCCTCTTGGAGTGGCCCCCACATCCCACTAATTCCACGATTTTCTCCTTTTTCCTATAATGGGTCCCTTCTTAATCAAAAATTATGCCTCCTTTGCATTTACCCACTTTTCCTAAGTTGTGAGTCCAAATTTTAATAATCTTAGGCAAAATTGGTGTGGCTGACTGGTAATTTTAATTAGAGGGGATATCACACCAAGACAGCACATAGGTCGAAGACCCAGCGATATTCCACATTCCATACTGCACGATGAATCTGGCAGCAGGGTCTGAGTAGTAGGCACAAATATTTGGACCCTAGTCAACTGGCCAGTAAGCATTCAGAGAGATGCCTTTAGCCTCCAAATTAAGGATACACCATTTATTGAAAGCATCATAATCCCAAATCTTGCATAAAAAGTGAAGGATCACTCCCTTTGTTGCAATGTTTTTCTTTGTTCAGCATTTCTGTTCATAAAGAACTGGAACTTTTCCTCGACTGATTTGGGTTGTTCTTCACTAACATTGCTTGATATAGAGATTTCAGAGCAGGGCTTTTTTACATTTAGTATCCTCTGATGGCACAGGTTGGACCTCTGCACTACCACAAGAAGAATTTTGTAAAACATTATGGATAATATCACCGTTCAGAAATCAGAATAAATGTATTACCTCCATGCAGTTACTTTGGAGCTGAATGAATCTCATCAAAAATGGCATTCAATCCCTAGGCAAGAAGAGGTGTTTAATGCCATTTCGACCTCCTCATTCAATTTGCTAATCTCTTCCTCTCATTGCTATTTCCTCGCTAGCAGGTTCCACAGATGTTGGTTATTCAAGGATAGATACAGAACAAACATTCTTGACATCTGCAGAAAGGTCAGCATGGCCAGCAAAGCACTGGTCAAATGATCTCATTGTTGGGGAGCTCTGATCATCACCATCATAGTCAAATCACTGGTCTGTACAGGAATGAACACCAGAACAAGTCTGAGATCTCTAGAATTTCTGTACAGGAATGAACACCAGAACAGGACTGAGATCTCTAGAATTGCTTCGCCTGGAGTAAACCACATCATCATCAAATAAGAGGTTATCAAAAAAACTAGCTACTACACCCTCGATGAAATACCAGATCCATGGATCGTTGTGCTGAACAAGATTCTACCAGAGCTGGGGCTCCTGCCCCTAGGCCATCGACCTTTTCTACACATCATATCCCTCTGTATCTCTCTTACTTCAATTTAATATTAGATCCTACTTTTATCGGATCACGTTTTGTTATTATAGAAGATGCTCAAGTTTAAAGCTAAGTTGCACGAAACGGGGAAACGGGGAAGCGAAACGAAACGCGACCTCCCCAAATTTTGGAAACGGGGAAACGCG
>APFE031759911.1:0-59357 GCA_000404065.3 Pinus taeda | reverse complement strand
AGCCAAATCTGCTGCTACAGAAATCTCTTGCTGAAATCTCCTTCTCTTGCTGCTGAAATCTCTTTCTCCCGCTGCTGAAATCTCCCTTGCTCAATGCTCAAAACACCAGCTACTGAAACAATTGCCAATCTCCAAGAGAAACTCCTTGCTGAATAGTGTGATGAGAGAATGAGAGGCACTGCTATTTTATAGCTTTAGAAATGGTTTCTAGAAGTCATTAGAAACCCTAAAACTAATTAAAAATTAATTAGCAAAAAAAAAAATTAAAAAACAAGTGTTAATTTGCTGGAAACGGGGCCCGTACGGCGTGGAAACGCGTTTCCGTACGTACGGGCACGTTTCCATTTCGGGAAACGCGCCCGTACGTACGGAAACGTGTTTCTACGCCGTACGGTACGGGGAAACTCGTTTCCGTTTCGTTTCCCCAGGGAAACGACCCCTAGACCCACGTTTCCTGCAACTTAGGTTTAAAGTCTGAACACAAGACCAGATGATTAAATATTATTGAATTACAAGTTTTTTAAAAGGAAATAAAATCTGAACCCCCAGGGTGTAGATCAGTTGGCGATAGTGCACTGTTAAAGCACTCCTTGAAATGTCACTGGTTTAAACCCCTGATTAGCCCTGTGTGCTGCGCAAGGGATCACGTTGGTATGCCTGGAGTTTATAGTGGTAGTGGTCAGAATTGATCCCATGTCACGCAAGTAGGAGCCTGGCCCAGTTGCCAATTATGCCAGTTCACAAACAAAAAAAAGGGAAATAAAATTTGCATAACACCCCAACCAAAACAAAGGGAGTTATTTAAACATTATTGCTTGCTTACAACATAATTCTATCGAGATTCAATGGTATATATTATGGGCTTCAATCGTAATCTCTCTTATAATGGATTCATTTCATGTGAAGCTGATACTGGAGTTCACCTTAGTAAATTCTAATGGTGTGATATTTTTGTAATCAATTGCTTAGTTTATGTTTTATATTCTAACTGGATGGACTCAATTGATACAAGCTGCCAAAAACATGCATTTGCTAAAAAAAAATTAAACAAAACATCACAGCTAAAAACACTAAAAGTGTGAAAATCTCAAGATCCTCTGTGGGCGGGCATAGGGGAAGAAGTTAA
Organism: Pinus taeda; assembly: GCA_000404065.3. Taxonomy (NCBI): domain Eukaryota; kingdom Viridiplantae; phylum Streptophyta; class Pinopsida; order Pinales; family Pinaceae; genus Pinus; species Pinus taeda. Next base: position 58,231 of record APFE031759911.1, on the reverse strand, counting down.
AAAGAGAAAAATATGACAGCAACACAAATTGTCCGCTAGAGATGACAATGATGCCAACCCTTGTCCCACCTTCTCGTGTCTTCAAAGTTCATATAGCTGGAAACATCCATTTATGAATATAAAATAAATGCCAGCCTCTAGTAGTATCAGAAATATTTCTCTAACAGCAATTTTTTAAGTTTGCTTCAGGAAACTTAGTAACTAAAGGGAAGAGGGATGCCACCATGGTGAAGGAAAAAAATGGAATATGACACCAGAAATAAGAGTTAAAAGCCTGATCAAATTTATTTCACAAGCAAACATAACTTTTTTCTTTCAAAAAGGCCATTTTATGAATATGAAAACATTCAGTGTTAGAAACCACGTAGATAGCATGCTGTCATAGAAGGTCTATTCTACTACTTAAAGCAACGATAACCTGCAGTCAAGGTCACCTCTAAAAACACAAATGAACCTTACGTTTTCATGTCTAATGATGGCAAAATATCAGAAGAATCCCTCGCTTTTCCTGAATTCCCTGCTACAGAAGGATGACAAAAATTTCAGATAATATGAAACATAATATTCTTGTCTATAACATCCAACTCAGATATACGTTTAATGATAAAATGACCTACATATTTCAATCCTGCAGCACACACAATATAATCATATAGCCTGGTTTATCTATATACTATACAAGCAATGTATTCAATAAAGAAATTCTCATATCAAAAGCACAAACTTTTTCAATAATGTCGTCGTGAGGAAATGGCGTCCACATATGGTAGTCATTAATGAACAGCCATCACTCCCCATCTGATGCCATAACCACAACTATTATATATCCCAAAACTAATCTAAAGAAGGTATGAAATGGAAACTAAAATATTCTTAGCCATAAATGCCTAAGGGTGCAATTAAACGGTTGATCTGTCATTATATAACGGAAGCTCATATTTACCACAATCCCCCATCAAATTGGTGGCAATTCTGTGTCATATCAGCGAAGCTTAGTAGAAGTAGAAACAGAAAAAGGTATAAAGGGAAAAGAAATGCAAATAAGTTCCAAATGAGCTCAACGACATTATAAACAATAATAAACTAGAGCATGTAAAAGTCAATGGTTAATCTTTCTGGATGAAAACAGGGTATCAATTTTTTAAACATCCAACATTTTGAGGGGATGCGCCAACTATCATCAAGGACATGAAAAACTGAAAAAATAAATAAAACTTACAAACCAAAAGGTTGGTAAATCCTTCTGCTCTTCCAGAATAATAAATCACAGAGGAAGTGTCATAGGTTTGAAACAGATTAGCTGGGGACAGAATAAACAACCAAGCCGAGTTCTTTGTTCTATGGCTACTTCTCAAATAGCTCCAGAAAGTAGGATTGAAAAAATACAGTTAGTGAAGGACTCAACTTATCATAGATTGGACCAAGGGAAAGAATAAGATACAAAACTTGCTTCAAGTCATCATGGACAGTGAATGAGATCAGGAAAAAAATTCTTGGAGTACACTTACATCATAAAATACAGCAAATTAAAAGAGAAGGAAGGCAAGCTCCCAAAGGAGGCGTCATCTTTGCAGGCGGGTACACTTTCAAGAGCAAGAAACAACACAGAAAGGATCCCTACCGGTGAAGACAACATCTATTTTGAAGATCACGAGTAAAGAAAGAAGTCTCTCAGAATTTATAACTGTTAGTTTATGGCCTGAGGGCATATTTGCTGTATTTTAAGAATGGGTGTTTTTGAAGGGCTGATTAAAGTTCAGAGCCCTTGGAAGACTGTAATATTGGCCTTCAGTATATATATGTGCTGTTTGTGCTTTATACTTACTGGAGGAACAGAGACGTTATGCTCTGGGAGTGTTGGAGGAAGCAGTTCATGTATATGCCGGTTTCTTCCTGAAATATCAAATATAAGATTTTCTTCTTGGAAAAAAAAGGTTCAAAGCATATTAGCCCAGTGGGATAGCTCAATCAATTCAAATGAACTGTTTCAGGACAGAGTTCAACAAGAGGTCCCCGGTTCTAGTCCAGTTGGGTCCCTTGGTTTTTCAACTGCTATTGTGGCTGGTGACAGGGATGCCACAAGGATTTCCTGAGAAAAAATTGTTCGAAACACATTCCAGATGACCACCATAACCCTAAAACATTATAAGATAAACCATTTTAAACCTGACCATCGTCCCATGCAACCCAATGCTGATGCAGAATAATGGCACTGCATGTTTTACATCCGCCTAAAGCATGCTTATGGTTTTGGAGAATCAAAAATTCGTTCCTTTTCTTTCACAACAATTTATCTGTCATTTATTTTGTAGTCATTCCTAACCAATCAAATGATCCAAGCTTTTTCAGCCCGTCAATTTTCTGTTTCTTGCCAAGGATGATAATATATTGATACAATACTAAAAGGCGTTGTCTACCAAGGCCACAAATTTGCCTGGAAAATTATTTTCAAAAAATCTGATCATAGGAGTGTTTGAATTGTTTTTTTGATGGTGAAAATGGATTTAGCACCATCAAAAACCCCGTGGGCACCCAAAATCCTGAAGTTTCACAGCTGTAACCCAGATTTCCCAAAATTTCAGCCAGATTTTGGCAAAAATCATGCAGGAATTTCCACTATTTTCCAGGTGAATTTGTGACCTCAGTAGAGACCACTCTATACTAAAAACTTCAGAATTGAGTTGTTCATGCAATAGCACCATTTAAAATGTATACTTCCATAGATCCTGTCCACATAATACTAAAAAACCTTACGCTTCACAGAAACCTGCCCTTCTTAATGAGACATAGTCATCATAGACACTTGACCATTATTTTGGCCAAAACATTGAAATGTAACGTTTCATGCAATAAAGATAATGACAAAACTCTACAGAAATGACTTATATTCTGTGAAATAAAGATTTCGCTTCCACCATACGCTGCATTCATTCCTGTGATAGATTTGCATCTTTACCTCTTGCAATATCTGGAATATGCCTGGCCAACCGATACTTCTGCATGTGAAAGACAAGTGAATTAACAGGGCACATGTATGAATGATCAGCAAGATAAATAAGACAAATGATAGAGAGACAGAGCAGCCTCGTCATAAACAAAACCTGCAAGTGACTTTTGACATGGTAAATTGTTAATCCCTCCACATTCATGAGCTTTAAGATACCCTTTGGCGTTGCTCCTGCATGGCAAAAAGTGTCTATGAATACATAAACTTTATACTAGGTGAAACAAAGCAATAAGAAACACACTGCATACTCATTTTTAACCTGGTCACAAGTGAGTTACTCACTATCACAACCACCTAGCTCATTAACACATTGCAGAAATTTCTCATGGATTTCAGGAGTCCATCTCATACGAGCCTTGTTAGGAACCCCAGTTTCAGGCACTGTTGAGTTCGCACCCGTTTGAGTTTCAGGGAGAGTTATATAATGCTTCTGTGCATGCGTTTCATTCACCAAACAATCTGTAGTTGCGGGATTAGTTGCATGGTAGATGGCCTGCACAGTGTAGAATGTTATATTTACTTTTTCAAATCAAATTCATAATATGAAGACCAAACCATCATTCACCTGTCTATAGAGAAATGGGAGAAAATAGGAAGGATTGATATTATTTTGAGACGAATTTATGCACCTATCCTCCCCACCACAAAATGTACAAGAAATTTCTAGAAAGTGGCACATACTTTTAACCCAGGGTCTTGAATGTTCTCATCCATAAGGGGGTCAGTCCAAGAGTCATTATAAGAAACTAATTTTTCTGGCCAAACCTGCCAGTCATTTTGTTTAACATGGAAGCCTTCTGCCAGCCCATCACTAGGAACATTCAGATGCCTTTGGCTACAGTCTGTAGCATTCTCAGAGATATCTAAGACATCCTGGAATGGATATCCTGACCAGCTGTCCTGATTTCTCTGTATCCTGGAATTACCATAAAATGCAGGTTGTAAGCATCCCAGTTGAGAAGACTGCATAACAGAAACAGGAATGGAAACCTTTGAAGCATGTTGGATGAAGGAATGGTTGCCCAGTTGATTTTGCTGGTTACCATGCTGGTTATGCTGCTGAGAAATCACAGGGCAGGTGTCAGAAAGACCTGCACATGACAACAATGGAGTTCAAAACCTCTCCTCGGTAAATAAGCACACGGATACTGAAGAGATGAGATTTGTACCTGTGGGATTGCTGTTCATCTGCTTCTCCAGAGACATCGGCTCCAAAATTGGTACTTTGGGGCAGTGAAATGATTGAATTGGGGGCAAAATAAATGGACAAGAAGGAACCTTGTGAATAAAATATGGATTACGTGACCCAGAACTGAAAACTTGGGAAGGAAGACCAGAACTGGAGTTCTTCATTGCCACCCCATCAAGGGGTGAAATCTCGTTGATTTGGCAATCCATTAGATCTAATATAGAGACCAGTCACTGCCAAGAGCATGTAATCCTGCAGTAATATACTTCTAAATAAGATGTCTGCTCCTCCAACAGGTACACTTCTATCTAAACTCCTCCTTGATAAACCCCCTGCTTAGAATCCCAGCATTTCCATAAATAAACCCAAGCTCTGCAACGCCTGACACAGCAACAAAGCACTGCCAGATTACAGACAAATTTTATAGAGGAGAAAATAATAGGCAGTTAAAAACAGAAGGCAGATATTGATCCAAAGAAATAAAATCATCCCAACGAGAAATTAATTATGTGAGTTTATAGAATCATTCAAAACCCATCAAAGTTCATACAATGACTTCGCATGCAATTTTCATTGATGTCCACTGCTCATCATGGCAGAAAAGACTGCCATGTTATGCTGATAATAGAAAATTTTGTCAGGCTTCCAAAAAACTTCCACTTACCAGTGAATGCAGCAGAAGTTCAATTGAAAGAATTAAACAAAAAACTTGATCCAGATTGGATAACTATGTTGTTTGTTAACTATATCGATGTTTTCAAGGTGGAAAAAATGGAGGAATCAGCTTGCAGTAGCTTTATTGGTAGCACCAAGTTTGGAAAATTGGGGTCTGATACCTTCCGGAGTAATTTTGAGGCCTTAAATGACGATTTTCCTAAGGGTAAAACTTCCGTCTCAAGTGTCAGACCCCATGATGCCACTCTACACTATGTGGTCTTTCCAATGGTGCAAGAATCAAATCAATCAGAGTTCAGAAGCAAAAGTTATGCCTCCCACAAGTTGACCTATCATCAATGACCATCATGGTTCAAGAGTATGCCATGTCAACCCCCGTTACTCATGCCACAGGGGATAGCCACATAGGGACTATGAAGGAGACTTGAAGAGTCAAAGTTGTAACTCTAGTTGAGAGTTGAAGGACCTGATGTCCAATTGCCTATTACGCTCTAGCATATCCAGGCCACTTGGATGAAAAGGAGTTCCTTTCATTTAAATTGTACCGTGTTCCACAGTAGAGCTAAACAATATGGGAATGGAAGTGAAAGAGCATAACAGAGGGGGTTCGGTGTGTTGATTTTTCTAGGGCACCTGCTAGAATTTTTTTTTTTCTTCACCTGATAACTACTTCATTGATCAATTAAACATTAGTTTCACATAGCATTAAATTCAATATCATTTAGACAGTTATACAGAAGAAAAGCATCAACAAATAGACATGAAAATAAAAAGACAAGAGACACAAAATTAGTCACACAGCCAAGGCAAAACCCACAAGGGGAAAACCCAGAAAATTTTCTTCCTTATGAGAGAGAGAGTTTCCAGATTCACCAATACACCATAAATAACAAATAGCAAAATAATAGCCAAACCAGTAACCAAAATCATGATCAAGTGCGATGTCAAAATCCAAGTCCTTGAAATTTCGGCCCTCCCTAGAATTTCGGCCTCCTGAAACTCCGGCATCCCCCCCAAATTTCGCCCCCCTGTAATTTCGGTGGATCAGAGATGTAGACCAACTTGTGTGTCCTAATGAGGAGAAATGGTCTCCTTTATATAGCCTTCAAGTGGGGTCGATTGGGTGCCTCTTAGGGGCCCAGCCGACCTAGCATTTAGTGGAGCCGACTTGTCATCTTTAAGGAGGCATTAATATATTTTAAATTTCCAACTTTGTCATAATGAAAATATTGACCATGGCTACCATATTTTCCAACACTCCGCCTTAGCCAAGGAGGTACTTTTCATTTTCTCTCTCAAAATTAATCTTCCCTACCAATCATAGGTCTCACAACCCATAGCTTAAGGAAGAGATCAAAATACAAATCTCTCTCTCTATTAGGATCAATCTCCCCAACCAATTATAGGTATCACAGCCCACAGCCTAAGGCACCGATCATTAGTCTCATCATAATGAAAGATACATAGCATCCATCTCAAATCATCTCCCCAACCATGAGGTCTCACAGCACACAGCCTAAGGGAGGAACCAACAATACATCTCCCGAACCATAAGGTCTCATGGCACACAGCCTACAAGAGGAATCAACAATACATATCCTGGACCACAAGGTCTCACAGCACATAGCCTACAGGAGGAATCAACCATACATTTCCTGGACCAAAAAGTCTCACAGCACACAGCCTACAGGAGGAATCAACGATACATTTCCCGGACCAAAAGGTCTCACAACACATAGCCTACAGGAGGAATCAACAATACATCTCCCAGGCCACAAGGTCTCATGGCGCACAGCCTATGAGACATGCTCCATAATATGATGCTATGTAATCAGTGTTCCCTCTTCAAGGGGATTCTCAATCATTCAAGTTTCTTCATATAAACATCAACAACCAGTTCAACATTAGAAATGTAGCCATGGTGGATCTTAGTTCTTTATCAAACACAACAACATTCAGTTATTCATTCAGCTTCATCAAGGGCTTCTTTCGGAAGCAAATATCAGCGCTATCAGCAGACAATAATAGACTTCAGCAGCGCCTTCTCACAGAAGCAATCATCGGTTGTTAAAATTGGCAACTAGGGCAAAATTCCACTTTGTACAGCTCATTTGATGGAGATGACGATTGCATTGAAGTCCTCTTTTCGAGAGGACCATAATCGACCTAAAGATCATCAAATTTGGTCAAGGGAAAATATGTTTTTGAGGTCAAGCCCACACGTGCAAATTGCCAAGGTCAGCCACATCATCATGTAGGCTCATGAAGCCCAATGGACATGTCTCTTCACCCTCAACGACTTGTATAAATATAAGAGACCTCAAATCTCATTTGGCATCATCTCATCTCACACACTCTTCTCTCTCCTCCTCTGATTGGTTCGTACAGCTCATTGGACATTTTTTTCTCTCACACGTGTGGCAAGAAGGATGAATTTCAAGACAGATTACAGGGCCGATAATTTCATATTTTTGTTGCAGGTTGGAGCAGCGTTGACTTTGACTTTCTAGACCAAATTTGAGTTCGATCTCTTGGCCAGTTCTCTATTTGGGTAGATTGTACTATTTGGCACAAAAACCGAGGTGATCTAGGCAATTTGACCATAGAGATAAATTGCAGGTTTGACCGCAGCGATAAGTGCAAAATTTGACCAAGTTTGACCGTTGATTTTGTGACTATTTACTTCTGAAGGCCAAGTTTGACTACCTTTGACCAAGCTCCAAAGAGCATTGTTTGTTGTTGATTTGACAAGCATTGACTTTCTGGTTAGAATTGTTGACTACTACAAAAAAATTGAGATTTGACAGGGTTACTTTGATCATCATTTGGTAAGTTAATTTTGACTTTATTGTACTCTCTCTCTCTCTCTGTTGAACATTTGATATAATAATAAGAAGAATTGAGCAAAGGGTTTTCCCCATCTTGGGGTTTTTCCCTGGCATTTGTCAAATCTGGTGTCCTCTTGTCTTGGCTTGTCTTCTGCTTTTATTGTCCATGTTCTATCTGCAGTCAATGTCAATGTGATTTATGGTTAATGTGATTTCTATTGGAAAACTAAATTGGAAATTGTCATTGGGCTCCTAAAGGAACATTGAAGTAATTGTGCTAAGCATAGAACATACCATTGTTATCCTAAAATTAACATGGTATCAGAGCCCAGAGGAAGACAAAGCCCAAGCAAGAGAGAGAAAAGAAATCACTAAGAAAAATCTATTGGACAAATATCAATGGCTTCTACATCTTACTTAAAGTTTGAGGACAAGCTCAATGATAAATCTGACTATCATGTATGGAAGATGACTTTGGACCTGACTTTGAAGGAACGTGAAGTATTGGACTATGTGCAGGGAAAAGTGGTGGAGCCTCCTTCAAATGCACAGGCTACTGCTAAGACAAAATATAGAAAAGGTGAGGCCAAAGCAAAGAAATTTTTGGTTGACTCTATTCAAAAGCATTTGGTTGCCTATATTTCTGATTTGGGATCTTCTAAGGAGATATGATAAGCTGGTTGGGATGTTCAAAGTGAACAATGCAAATCAAATCCTCTTTCTCAAAAACAAGTTGAAGGATATCAAGATGAATAAAGGGGAGTTTATTCAATCCTACTTCATGAGAATAACCACCAATCAAGAATGACTTGTTATCTATTGGAGAAGTTATTTATGATAGGGAGCTCTCGATCGTTGCTCTTGGAGGTCTTCCAAGACCATGGGATGTATTTGTTACCACCATTCTCAACAATGACAGGATACCTAGTTTCAATGAGAATAGGCTAGAAGCACTCAAGAGGAGACTAGAATGATGGAGAGAGACAAGCCCTCAAATGGAAATGAACCTAGTACTTTCTCTGCTCATGTAAAGAGGAGAATAATGTTGGTCCAAGAAGACAGGTTCAAGGATTCAAGAAGGGATTCAAAGAAGGAAGAAAAGGAAGGTGCTACAATTGCAACAAGTTCAATCACTATGCTAGAGAATGCCCTCACAACAAGAATTCTCCAAGGGATGATGACAACAACAACCACAACAAATTTCAATGGCAATTGCAATCAAAGGAACAACAGGTTCAACAACAAAGGAAAGAGGAATGCTCTCATTGCTCGAAACGGAAATGGTCGACCTCACAAAATGACGAGAAATACCAGGTATGATGAAAGTAATGTTGTAGACTAACAAGATGAATTTTATCTTATCTCCGCTCTATCTACTGCCTCTCCTACGAATACTTTGGATCATTGGTTGATTGATAGTGGAGCCTCAAGGCACTTCACTGGGTACAAGGAGGCCCTTCCAATTTTTGTTGAAAAGAAGACTAATTTGAAGATCATACTTGGAGATAATGCCACTTACCCCGTGAAATGGATAGGTACTATCATTGTTCACTTGAATCAAGGTCAAATCATTCATCTACAAGAAGTGTTGTATGTGCCCGATTTAAAGAAGAACTCGATGTCTATTTCTGTGATGGAAGATAAAGGCTTCTAGGTAGAATTCATTAATGGAAAGGTATGTATTTGGAAAAGAAGCCCTAAAGATGCATTTCCTCTTGGATTTAGGGTTGATGGTCTCTAAAAAGTTGGAGGAAGTCCTTTGGGAGCTTTGGCCAACGATGCTTCTCTTCAATCTGAGCTATGGCACCAGAGGTTTGCCCACTTACATTACAAAGCCTTACCTGGGATAAGGAAGATGGTCACAAGTATGTCCGAGTTCAATATGAACCATGAAGGTGTTTGTCAAGGTTGTGCAACTGGGAAACTTACAAAGGGACCATTCCCTTCTAGTGAAAACAAGACCATCGATATTCTCCAATTAGTCCACTCTGACCTAATCTGGTATGTTGCCTGTAACATCATTAAGAGAATACCTATATTATGCAATCTATGTGAATGACTTCTCACGCAAAACATGGATCTATTTCTTAAAGAAGAAGGATGAAGTGTTCAAATGATTCTGTTCTTTCAAAGTCTTGGTGGAAAATCAAACAAGGAAGAAGATCAAGATATTGAGGACGGACAATGGAACCAAATATGAATTAAATGAATTCAATGACTTTTGCAGACAAGCTGACATTAAGAGGGAGACAACAATTCCATACACTCCTGAGCAAAATGGCATTGTTGAAAGGAAGAATCGAACAATCATGGAAGCTACCCATGCCATGCTCAATGATCAAGGTCTACCTAATTTCTTATGGGGAGAAGCCACCAACACTATCGTGTATGTTCAAAATAGGAGCCGGCATCAAGCATTGGATTTCAAGACACTCAAGGAGGTCTTCACTGGTGAGAAACCTAATGTTTCTCATTTTACAATATTTGGTTGTCTCGTGTATTTTCATGTGCCTAAAGAGAAAAGAAACAAGTTTGAAGCATCTAGGAAGAAAGGTATGTTCGTTGGCTATAGTGAAAATTCAAAGGCATATGAATCTATGTGCCTGGTCAAAGAGATGTGGAAGCATGTCGTGATGTCACCTTTGATGAAGAAACTGCCCTTGGGAAAGCCAGAGATCTCCCTATCCCAAGGAAAGACAATGATGATGCTATGGAAAATCAAGATGAATCTCTGACAGATGAACCTATGTCTGATGTCGATGATCCAATGGATCTTACTGATCCACGTCTGAGTGATCCCTCTACCTCTAGGAAACAACCTCTATGGCTAAAAGATACTATCGAAGATGTTGAAAGACATACTTCTCCAAGAGGGACATTTTGGGGAAGTAAGAAGTTGAACAGGCATCAAGAGTACTTGGTTGCTATGAGTATTATCGTTCAAGTTGAACCATGCACGTTCAAAGAAGTCGTAAAGCACCAAGTATGGAAGGATGCGATGAATGATGAATACGAACCAATCATGAAGAATGATGTCTGAGATGCGGTGCCTAGACCCAAGGACAAGTCTGTGGTCACCTATAAATGGCTTTACAAAATCAAACATGGAGTTGATGGGAGTGCTGAAAAATATAAGGCCGAGTTCGTTGCTCGAGACTTCTCCCAAAAGGAAGGAGTGGACCATGACGAGATATTTGCACCAATTGCCCAATATATCACTATCTGATCTATTATTGCTCTCGTTGCCACTTAAGGGTGGTGCCTACATCAAATGTACATCAAGATTGCTTTCTTGCATGGCTCGCTTAAGGAGGAAGTCTACTTGGAACAACCTCAAGGGTTCGAAGTACAAGATTGAAGGACACATGTATGCAGGTTGAAGAAAGCCCTTTATGGGTTGAAGCAAGCCCCTAGGGCTTGGTATGAGAGGATTGACAGTTGTCTTATGAAGTTGGGATTTACAAGGAGTTATGTTGATCCTAACCTATACTTCAAGGTTGAAAAGGTCATGCTTCTCATTTTGCTCCTTTATGTTGATGATCTCTTCCTCACTAGTGCGGACCCTCTCATTTATCAATGCAAGAGGGAGTTGACTTCTTTGTTCGAGATGAGGACCTAGGAATGGTGCACTACTTCCTAGGCCCGGAGGCCTGGTAAAATCCAGGTGATATTTTCCTTTCTCAAGGAAAATACATTGTGAAGATGCTAGAGAGATGTGGGATGGTGGATTGCAAGTTTGTGTCTACTCTGATGGAACTCAACTTCAAGAAGCTATATGGAAGTCTTGTTGGACATGAATTGGCAAACCCTTCAAAGTATCGACAATTTGTGGGGGCCCTAATGTTTTTGGTAAACTCCCATTCAGACATATGTGTCATTGTGAATACGTTGAGTCAATTTATGGTTGAGCCTCATCACATACATTGGATTGTTGCTAAGAATCTCTTAAGATATATTGTGGCACAATCAACTATGGGTTGAGATACACTACCAGGAATTTGAGGGTACATGGATATACTAATGTTGACTAGGCTGGCAGTGTGGTAAATAGAAAAATCACGTCAAGATGTTGCTTCTTATTAGGGTCTGCTTCAATTTCTTGGATGAGCAGGAAGCTGAAATCGGTTGCTCTAAACACTGCTCGGGCCAAACACACTACAGCTAGTATGGCATGTTGTGAAGCTATTTGGTTGAAGAAGCTCTTCAGTGAGCTATTTGAGCATGTGTTGGATACCACCGTGATCTATTGCGACAACCAAAGTGGGATTCACCTTTCAGTGAATCTCGTGTTCCACGACCGCTCCAAGCACATTGATATCCGGTATCACTTTATCTGGGATATGGTACAACGAGGAGCAATAAGGCTCCAACACATCAAGACCGATGAGCAGGTTGCTAACATCCTCACAAAGCCCTTGGGGAAGGTCAAATTCTTAGCCTTCAGAGAGACTTGAAGTCATGGAAGGACCCTCCCATGAGGGTCTCGCTTGAGTTGGACATTGAACTCTGGGAGCTCCTGGGGGCTTGGGGTAATTTTTGGAGCTATGAGTGACCATAGCGTGTGGTTCACCTTCCCCTATAAGTGGGTTGTGTGAGGGTGAGTGGTTCACCTTCCCCTATGATACCCCATGATCGTTGACATGTGTATAGGGTGAGTGGTTTCCCTTCCCCTACAATTGATAACACATGTGAGTGGTTCACCTTCCCCTATGATTGATGATATATGCATAGGATGAGTGTTTCACCTTCTCCTATGGCATATGAGCAGGTTGACTGGTTCACCTTCTCTTGCGAATGCCCCAGCATACATCCTACCCATGTAGTCTGGGACTCATGTGAAGTACCTCTCGTCTGGCGAATGAGTTGGGAAAAGTGAATAGGGACCATAGCACTACAGAAGGACACATTGTATACTGCGGTACTCCCTATGCCTAGGATGCATGGTGTTCAACAACTTGATCTGTGATTAATTCTGATTGGGGTTCTACCCCTGGACTGACTTTTGTCAGTGGAGAGTGGTAAGGTCTTGTGACTCACTCTCGATCGATTCTTGTTCATTATCTATATCAGTGTTCAGCAGAGTAGAGATGAGATACAATGACGATAGGATGGCATGATAATCGATGATGATGGATGGATTGGCAGGCAGAATTTTCCCTAGTTGAGAGGGAGTGTTAAAATTGGCAACTAGGGCCAAATTCCACTTTGGACAGTTCATTTGATGGAGATGATGATCGCATTGAATTCCTCTTTTCGAGAGGACCAAAATCGACCTAACAATCATCAAATTTGGTAAAGGGAAAATATGTTTTTGAGGTCAAGCCCACACATGTACAAATTGTCAAGGACGGCCACATAATCACGTAGGCTCATGACACCCAGTGGACATGTCTCTTCACCCTCAACTACTTGTATAAATATAAGAGACCTCAAACCTCATTTGGCATCATTACATCTCACACACTCTTCTCTCTCCTCATTTGATTGGTTTGAACAACTCATTGGACATTCTTTTCTCGCACATGTGTGGCAAGGACAAATTTCATGACAGATTATAGGGTCGAAAATTTCAGACTTTTGTTGCAAGTTTGACTAGTGTTGACTTTGACTTTCTGGGGAGAATTTGAGTTCAATATCTTGGGAAGTTTCTATTTGGGCAGGCCATACCTTTTGGCACAAAAATTGAGGTGATCTGGACACTTTGACCGCAAAGATAAATTGCAGGTTTGACAATAGCCATAAGTGCAGAATTTGACCAAGTTTGATCATTGATTTTGTGACTATTTTGGGGTGACTTTGACCACTTCCGAAGGGCGAGTTTGATTGCCTTTGACCGAGCTCCAAAGAGGATTGTTTGTTGTTGATTTGACCAGCGTTGACTTTTTGGTTAGGTTTGTTGACTACAGCAGAATAATTCAGATTTGGCAGGGTTGCTTTGATCACCATTTGGCAAGTCAATTTTGACTTTATTATACTCTCTCTCTCTCTCTCTCTCTACTGAACATTTGATATAATAATAAGAAGAATTGATCAAAGGGTTTTCCCCTGGCATCCACCAAATCTAGTGTCCTCTTGTCTTCTGCTTTTATTGTTCATGTTCTATCTACACTTACTGTCGATGTGATTTATGGTTAATGTGATTGCTATTGGAAAAATGAATTGGAAATTGTCATTGGGTTGCTAAAGGAACATTGAAGTAATTATACTAAGCATAAACAAACCATTGTTATCCTAGAATTAACATCGGCAACCATAGTCGAGTCCAATAGACAATAAGTGGCTTCTCACGGCAACGAATATCAATATCCATAATCGAATCTGGTGGATAATAAGTGGCTTCTCACGGAAACGAATATCAATACCCATAATTGAAACTAGTGGATAACAAGTGGCTTCTCACAATCATAGTCGAATTCAGAAGATAATAAATGGTTTCTCGAATCTCACAAACGCAGGCATCAACAACCATAGTAGAATCCAGCAGACTGTAATCGAATCCAACAAATAATAAATAGGCTTCAATGGAACCAAACAATCAAAGAATAAGTCAATATCATAGTCTTGCAACTTCTTCAAATCATTCATCAGGGAGATGTCGATGGACCTGCAGTCCTTTGTGCCAAAGATATCACCAGGTTCATGTCTCAAAAGTAGCTTCCTCTTACATAAAAGCCCTCTACATAGCAGAAAAGTCACGGGCTCATCTTTAGCATATCTAAATCAGCATCGATCTTCAAACCTTCTTCTCATCTTTATAGAAACATGCTTCAATCATGCTAATCTTGTTAGCTCCCTCTGAGTACATGGCCTATCACATTGTTCTTCCATCATTTTCAACAATTTCATATCATCAAGAAGATAATTCATTCAGGTCATTCAAGATTCATCATCAAACGACTCCACATCGTCATCATCAACGGGATCCACATTTACATCATCTTCATCAAAGAAATTTATGTCTACAAGGAATCAAAACACATCATCAAGAATCCAATCTCGTCAATAAGGAATCAACCTTATCTATATCGCTATGAGGGAGACAACTTCGTCCATATTATCAAGAAGTTAAACTTTGTCCATGTTATCATTAAAGGGTCTAAATCAATCATTTAGGGAGTCCACATCATCGTGGAGTACACATCACATATCCTCAAAAGAATTCAAATTATAAGAATTACAGAGTCATATAATTAGTAACAAGGGGTCCTCATAATTAAGGAGTTCAACCACATTATCAACATAAAACGGTCCTCTTCATATTATCATCAACACAGAGTACATTATTACTTTTCAAGAAGTATACATCATCCTCAATATTCAAAAACAATCTACTTCATCAAGAAGGATAGATCATCATGAGGCTCTTATTATCCACATCATTACGGAGTGCTCAACATTACCAACAAGGAATTTGAGTTACGTCCATTAGTCTTAGATTTTTCCTCTTCAAATCCTACCTAGGGTTTTACAAATCGTAGACAGTCCAATGTCAATATTAATTAAAACAAAGAAATACAAGTACTTATTTTTTGAGATCATGACAGTGCCCTCTTGACCTTTAGCCTCCTTGCATTCAACCTGCAAATTAAAAATGTCAAATAGGGTTCTTTTATTTAAGTGGAATCCACCAAGGCTTTCTTTTCCATCCCTAATGATTTGGTAGGGTAAATAATCAATCAGCTAGGGTATGGACTCCAAACCCCACTAATCCTTGCATTCATTTTTATCATGTTCAAGATTGGCAATCCTAGGGTTTGTGAAACCCTAGGACTTTCTTGTTCAAACCCTTACTAAGGTTTTGCAAACCCTAATCATTCTAAGAACCTCTGACATTATTCATTTCGATAAATCCAACCATTACTTCGAGAAAACATGATCTTGAGCCTTGTAAGTGTCAGCTTCTTTTTCAATGTGATTAATTCTTTACTTATGTAGAAGAGGCTTGATATCATATTCAAATCAACAATCTGAATCTTCCACGAACTTGATACTTTTCTTAGGAATAAAGAAATTTATTTCCATGGAAATATACAACCAAGGATTTGATATCTACTCCAAGCAGGTCGAACTACTTCTTCCTCACTTCAGACTTATACTAGGCCTTAGTCATCATTCTATTGAATATTATGCTTAGAGGAACTTGGATCATCATACTGAGTTTGGATCATCACAAAATTTGGATCATAATTAACTCAGAGCTTGCATCATGTTGCCATCTTATCAATATAGAACTTTTTACTAGTATAGTATCATTGTAGCTCAATTAGGCTTAGATACCCTTAGGTCCATAAATTCTATAGTTCAATGTGCCCTAGACAAGCTCACATACAATGCCACAGAACTTGAATGCTACCATAGAAATTAGATGTCACAGAATTCCCATATATATAAAGTCGTAGAATTCGCATGAAATGCCATAAGCAGCGGTAGGAAGTAGGCTTGCATGAACAGGGCACAAGGATGATTGGCCTCTTTCCAGTCTTCCACGGCCATCATAGATCGGACTATTGTTTTTATACAAAACTTCTACACTTGATTTGTGGTAGCATCGGATGTGCTCTATCCATGAAAATTGGTGGAGATGTTAAAGCACATGAGATCTCCAAAACCTAGAAATCTTTTGGAGAAATTCTACCCGGATCAGGAGATATTAAAATAATTAATATTTTTAATGGGGTCCTTAGTATAAACTTAGGAAAATTAAAATATTAATGTGTATTAATATAATTTTGGGTTAGAAGGTTCCAAGAGATGAGGATAAAGCGAAATCTAATCCTAGTCGTTGATTAGGGACTTAATCTTGGTCGTTGAAGACTCAACAAGAAAAGTATAAGAGGAGGTTGAGAGTCAGTTGGAGACACACCAAATTTCAGTCAGTTCGATTTTTTGGAGCGGGTTTTGCTAAGAGAATCGAACCAGAGATCTGTTGCAGCGAGGGGCAATTCAGCACAAGGTCGAGAATACACAGCAAAGACGCAGAGATAGTGTCGGAGACACAGTGTAGAGGCAGTCTGGGCTAACGCAGAGGCAGCCAAAGCTGACGCAGGAGCTTGGAGGGCCAACACTGAGGACGCAAAGCTGACATAGAGGCTAGCAAAGTTGACGCAAAGGTCTAAGGAGTTGCGCTGGCTGATTTTCGTGGGGCAAATTGAGTGTTGGTGATTTGATGCAAAGCCGTAGGAGGGTGACGCAGTCTCTAGTGAGTGACGCAATTCTAGAGGGAAGCTTGGAGCAGCTTTAGATGTCCAACAAAGGAACAGTCACTATGGGACTCTTCATCCGGTTGCTGGTCAGCCGGAATATCTGTCTCCGAAGAGAGGTTCTACTGCCGAGGGTGTTCTCTGTTGGGTAAGCCATTTCTGACACCCTAGTTGTATTCAGAAACTGCATGATAATAAAACCCTCGTATCTATTGCATCGGTTTTCCCGCATTGGATTTTTCCAGGGATGTTTGTCCAAAAATAGCAGTGTCCCTTGTGTGGTTGTCTGAGTTATTTCAGTGGTTGATATGTATATGTGTTAAGGTTGCATTTGTGTTTATTTCGGTATTTATATTTATAAATAACTTGTTAATGGAAACAAGTACGAGATAATAAACCAGATAATGTTGTAGGGATTTTTGACGTGCCATACTTAGAAATTTCAACATGGTATCAAAGCATTGCAGATCATAGGAGGACTGAAGGCACCAGCAGAAATCTAAAATTTGCAGTAGTAGCAGCTGTCCCAAGAGACAACGTTGTTCCCGAGCAGAAGCAGCAAGAGAGGAAGTGACGCAGAGCATGTGTCATCATTTCGAGCCAGGAGGAGGGTCAGCGCAAAGGCAAAAAAGCGTTGATCAGACCTACGCAGTGCCCGGTCATCTTTCTCAGACAGGGAGGATCGACGCTGTCGCCAGGAGGTGCAGATTCAGTGCTTGTTGGGATTGCGCAAAGCCTGAAAGGCTCAGTTTCTTCGGTTGTCTGAGCTTGGGGAGTTGTGGGCAGATTGTGATTTGAGGATTTGGTGGGACGTTGTTTCTATCAAAGCAGAACAATGTCTAAGCAGATGGAGTCAAGGTAGAGGGAATCACTACCTCAACGGATTTCTAGCCAAGGAATCCAGATCCGTGTTGCAACAGCAAAGGAGGATTTGAAAGGAGTAGTTCGAGAGTTGGCCAAAGGATTTCCAGGAGGGAAATCAGGACTTAGAGGGATATTTCCAGGAAGGAAACAGGACTTAGAGGGAGATTTCCAGGAGGGAAGTCGAAACTCAAAGGGAGTCCAGGAGAGGAGTTGAAATGGCAGTGAATGGACTAAGGGATCAGGACAAGTTGGATGGAGCTTCCAACTTTGTCATCTAGAAGGCCAAGATCTTGGCAGTCCTGGATCAACATCGCGTGAAGGACTTTGCCTTGAGAACCATGACTATCCTAGCTGACCCAGCTGAGAACGAGAAGTATGAGGATGCAATGACGAGGGCAAAGTGCATGATCCTAGACGGGGTCAAATATCATGTCATACCACATATTGCTTAGAAGAACACAGCAAAGGAGATGTGTGACAACTTGACCACCTTATAGCAAGGCTCTTCCATGCAGCAGAAGATGCTATTGTAGAATCAGTTGCAGTCATATCAGATGTAGCAGGGAGAGCAGATATATCCATTCCTTCTCAGGTTGCAGAAGATTCGCAACCAGCTTACTTCCGTGGGGTCTACATCGGATCCAGAATTTATGGTCAGGACTGCCCTAAATGCAGTCTCCGAGGAGTGGGAGACATTTGTCCAAAGTATTTTGGGCAGGGCTACTCTTTCCAGTTGGGAAGAGATGTGGGCAGCTCTTCGCCAGGAGGAGATCAGGGGGATGACCAAGGCGGGGAGTAGTGGCAAGGGAGGTCGAATCAAGAAAAAGGAGGAGGAGGATGCGGCTCTAGCATATGCGGGACAGCAAGGGAAGAGGAAGAAGGATATCTCCAAGGTTAAGTGCTTCCATTGTGGGCAGCTAGGACATTATGCATCCCAGTGTCCCAGGAAGAAAAACAAGGGACAGGCTTTCGATTCAAAGGCATCTCCAGCTAAGGCAGAGAAAGAGGTCGAGACAGATGACAATTGTGCCATGAGTGCTCATACACCTCTAGAGAAGAGGTGGGGTGACATCGAGTTGTAGTTAGGAGGACCACATACGAGGGGCAGGATCCTTGAGCTGCCCAAACTCTTGGATCATATACGGCTACGGGATCCCTTAATGACAGTAGCAGGATGGCAGGGGTCGGGTGGAGCAAACTGTAGTGGAGCAGCAAGGCAGTGCTTGGGTGCAGAATTTTGAGGCAATGCAGTAGAGGTTGCAACAGTGCAAGATACACAAAGGTGTATGCAGCAGCACATTGGCTGCAGAGGGAGCACAGAATAGCAGCAGAGGCAGTTTCAGCATTACGAGGCTTCTAGACTGACTGGGATGTCAGTATTTGGGGAAGTCAATTACTTACTTCTCAATAACTGAGTTGCAGTGCAGCATTTAGCAGTGGAAGTGCTAGGGGCAGCATGGGCAGCATCTTGAGAGGCAGTTGCAGTACAGATGTAGCAGTGGTAGTGGCAGTGCCATGGGCAGCAGCAGTGCAGGGGATGTAAGGCAGTAGGCCAAGCATAAGCAAAAGTACCGATGTGGAAGATTAGTGTGATGTTTCTATAGTGAAACATTGCTAGAGCACATTCCTCGTTAAGAGGGAGTGTTGATTTGTGGTAGCATCGGATGTGCTCTAGACATGAAAATTGGTGGAGAGGCTAAATCACATGAGATCTCCAAAACCCAGAAATCGTTTGGAGAAATTCTACCCAAATGAGGAGATATTAAAATAATTAATATTTTTAATGGGTTCAGAAGTATAAACTTATTAAAATTAAAATATTAATGTGTATTAATATAATTTTTGGTTAGAAGGTTCCAAGAGACGAGGATCAAGCCAAATCTAATCTTAGTCGTTGATTAGGGACTTAATCTTGGTCGTTGAAGACTCGACACGAAAAGTATAAGAGGAGGCTTAAGGGTCAATTGGAGACACACCAAATTGATCAGTGAGTTCGATTTTCTGGAGCGGGGTTTGCTGAGAGAATCAAACCAGTGATATGTTGCAGCGAAGGGCAGTTCAGCATGAGGCCGAGAATACATAGCAGAGGCAAAGATAGTGTCGAAGAGATAGCATAGAGGTAGCCCGGGCTGATGCAGAGGTAGCCAGAGCTAACACAGGAGCTTGGAGGGCCAACGCTGAGGACGCAGAGCTGACACAAAGGGCTAAGGCGCTACACTGGGTGACTTTCATGGGGCAGACTAAGTGTTGGTTAGCTGACGCAGAGCCGTAGGAGGGTGACACAGTCTCTAGTGGGTGACGCAGCTCCAAAGGGAAGCTTGGAGCAGCTTTCACTATCCAACTAAGGAACAGTCATTGTGGAGCTCATCATCCAGTTACTAATCAGCCATAATATTTGTCTCCAAAGAGAGGTACTACTGCCGAGGGCATTCTCCGTTGGGTGAGCCATTTCTGGCACCCTCGTTGTATTCAGAAACTGCATAATAATAAAACCCTCATATCTGTTGCACCGGTTTTCCTGCCTTGGGTTTTTCCGGGGACGTTTGTCCAAAAATATCATTGTCCCTTGTTTGATTGTCTCAGTTATTTCAGTTGTTGATCTGTATATGTGTTAATGTTGCATTTGTGTTTATTTTAGTATTTATATTTATAAATAACTTGTTAATGGAAAGAACAAGGAGGAGATAATAAACCAGATAATGCAGTAGGGATTTCTGACGTGTCAAACTTGGAAACTTCGACAAAACCCAAAAAAAGTTCTTTGTGAGAGAGAGAGTTTCCAGATTCGTCAATACATCATAAATAAAAAATAACAAAACAATAGCCAAACCAGTAACCAAAATCATGATCAAGTGCCATGTCAAAATCCAAGTTCCTGAAATTTTGGCCCTCCCTAGAAATCCGACCTCCTAAAATTTCGGCATCCTCCTAAAATTTCGATCCTCCTGTAATTTCGTTGGATCAAAGATATACTAGACCAAATTGTGTTTCCAAATGAGGAAAAATGATCTCCTATATATAGCCTTCAAGTGGGGTCGAATGGGTGCCTCTTAGGGGCCTAGCCAACCTAACATTTAGTGGAGTCGACTTGTCATCTTTAAGGAGGCATTAATATATTTTAAATTTTCAACTTCGTCATAATGAAAATATCAACCATGGCTACCATATTTTCCAACATAGTGTTTGTAACATCGTACCAAGCCACAAGTCTCAGGTAAATCCACAGAGTGTCTTCTCCATTGTACTTGTATTATTTCCAATCCAAACAAAAGAGAGTAGAGTAGCATCGCCTTCCAACTGGGTTTTCCCCATAAGGGTTTCTCAGAGCATATCTTGTGTTCATTGTGGTTGGTGTGTGATTGTATTTTATTCTTCTCTTATTTCCATATTTTATTTATTACATGCATAAGTAGACAACAGTAATTAATAAATTTGAAATATAATGACATTACCCCTCATAATATAGATTTTAGTCTATTTTTATTAGATTTATTGTGACAAATTGTCCAATGGAATACCCACGACAGTTTATATATCATAATGGTATCATTGCAGGCTTCCCTAAGGAATCTTGTGTTAGGTTATTATATCGGACAAGTGTTCTAGTCTCAGATGATGCTAAGAGGCTAAGGAAATTTTTCGCGAGATAAGCTTGGGAAACACCATAATTATATTAATTTGCCATTTTTTAAATATTTCCTAAGTTTAACTTAAGAAAAGTGGTAAATTATAGTGAATTAATTAAGGATGTTCGAGATTGCTCTAGAGACTTCCACTGATGAAGTCTAATTGATCTTAGACATCAATGAAGATTAAATTGTGGTCGTTGAAGTCTCAATGAGATATTATAACAGTTGGTCGAAGAACTTGGAGAAAGCATCAGTTGCATCAGAGTGAACAGCGTGATCAAGGCAGATCGAGCTCCCTAGTTCGCAAATTTAGTGAGGGCGCAGTTCACGATGGGGAAGGAGAGTAGCAGAAGTCTGCAGAAGGGAAAATTTTCGGAGAAATTCTCAAGGAGTTTTCCAGTTTCCAGATCCAAGAAAGGGAGATTGAATTATTCAACAGTGAGGCCAAAAATTTGCAGTGCGAGTTGCCCAGTTGCCCGTAAAGTGCAAGTGCGGGATCTAGAGCAAAGTGAAAGATCCCGGACCTACATGTTGGAGGCAGAGCGAATTAGATCCAGGGACAGAGAAGGGTGGGACGACTCATTTGGAAGTGATCTAGAGGCAAATCGAATTATTTTGAGCACATAGTGCATATTTCTTGTCCAGTTGTGTGAATTAATTGGGAAGTACGAATTTGCCAAAAGGGCCAGATCCAGTTGCTGTGAGGGAAAAGTATTTCCCATATTATTTTCTAGTTGAGAAAATTACCAGAGGTTTGTCAGTTGGGCATCCAGATTGCAATTCTCTATATTTGTTACATAATAAAATAAACTCTCATCTATAGCACTGGTTTTCCCTTAAGTATTTTTCTGGGGACTTTTAGTCCAAAATAATTGTGTCAAATTTTATGTGTGTGCATCCATTTCTCAGTTCCTAATTTTACTTCCGCAACAAATTTTTATCAATGAATTATTTGTTACTTTTCATAAGTAAATAAACTGCTAATCAGTTAGGAGAATAATATCCAATTGGTGCGTTCAAGGAAATTTCACATCTTGTGGGAGTATCTTGCATATTTTCCTCTGTCCCAAGCAACCAAGGGTAAAAATAGAAAACAATCTTATTTGTTCAAACCATGTATCCAAGAATAGAAATATTTACAATGATAAAACCGACATCACAAAAGCTATTAACAAATTTGAGAACTCGACTTCATGTGAAGAAAAGGGACCCCCAATTTGCGTTTCTTGGCAAGTAAGAACTTGATGCAGTATATTTCACTACTTCTTAATTCCCATAATCTCCTACAATCTTTTAACCACATCATTCATCACTAGCCTCATCATTGGACTCTCTTCCTAATCCTATACCTCTCTGGATTTTACCATGAAATTCTGAATCTTCTTTCAAGCAGCCATCTATGAGTTTCATGCAACTATTTTCTCCAAGCACACTATACACCCACTACGAAATTATAACACCCATCTCAGTTAACATTGAGTTGGTTGGGCCCACAGGGGACAACTCAATTAGCAATCATCGTGTAATTAAGTATTATGTAAACCATGAAATTAAGGTTCAAATCAATGTGGGTCAAACCAACAACAAAAAACATTGAGTTGCTTGGATTTAGCACTGCACTAAGCTCCAACAACAATATATCATAATTGTATACATCAACTTTTGGTGAAGGCTTCATGGCCAGGTAAGCTTTCTAATGTGCCAAAACACCAATTGTCAGAAAATTAAACAAGCTCGAAAACATTGGATCCTTAATTTAGTTGAACGCTAGCATAAAAGCAATTTTTTCTCGAAAAAGGTTTCAAGAATTCAGTAAAAAAATAAAAATAGATGTAAAAGTGCAAACATAGAACCCTATTCTATTCTATAAATATATAAATAAAGTTACAAGGGATCCAAGAGGTAGCTTAAGCATAAAGTTGCAAAAACCCTAGCCATAGCCAACAAACCTATCTACAATAACCTTGATCCAATAGCGGAGAGTTTCTTGAGGCTGGATATGCAAGTCATGAAAATCAGCCGCAATATGAACCTCCCTATCGAAGCTCTAGCAAAAAAATTTGGAATCGGAGAAGGAGATTCCAACTCAGATGTCAAATTAGAGGGAAAATCAGGAAACATGAAACACAGAAAAGGGGGCAAGGAAGGAACCAGAAAATTAGCAATCGAGCTTGAGTGTTGTCAACCATTCACAATCCATGTTCAAGATAAAAGCAAAGGTCGACATCAAACCATATCAAGGTGAGATTGATGCCTTAAAATTGAATCATTAGTTACAATAATTAAAAGTATATTTTAACATTCACCACAGAGATGAGGAGCAGAAAATATCATTTTCTAGGTTGAAGTTAGAAGGCCACGCCCATATTGATACACTTAAGGTTGAAGGGTGATCCCCCGGTAACTAAGTGGGACGATTTAAAACCCCCATAAAATCCAAATTCTACCTATCAAGTATGAGGAGGACCAATGGATCCAGTGGCACTACTTCGAGGCAAGGGAAGAGTTTAGAAAAGTAAACCACCAAATCCAAGAAGATGGCCATCATGTTGGTTATATCTCCCAAGAGCCCAAATGTACTCTTCAAGTATCTAGAGGGCTTGCACTGCCATCTATGAAAGCATATGATGTTGTTCAAGACAAGAAAGTGGATGAGGCTTGGGTACACATGTGTAGTACCTAGAAAACATAGAAGAAAGAAAGGGCAAACAAGTGCTTTTAAAATAGAAAGAGCACTAGGAAGCTTCCAAGGAAAGGAAGAAGTAATGGAAAGGAGGAAAGAACAAGAAAACAACAGACATTGCACATCAGTGCAGGGATCCTAGCAATCATTGCAATATTGATGGCCAGATGGAGGAGAAGTGTTGAAAATTCCATATAGCGTTAAACCCAAAGAACCATAAGAGGATGGAAAGAAAAAGAATCCTATTACAGAAAATTCGAGAAATCAAGTGGAAAGAGACTCTGTCGTGGATGAGAAGATTCTTTGTACCTCAATGCAGAAGGAGGTGAACTTAGTAGCCTTCATCATTAGCAATAAAAGGAGATGACCAAGCTCTTCCACATCAAGATACAGGTCAACAAAACGAAGAACAATTTCTTATTCGTCTTATAGGTTCACAGGGTAATATCATACCAATGGATCTAGTCAACAAACTTGAATTGGAGGTTTGAGATCATCCTAGCCCATATCCATTGCGATGAGTAAATAAGGATGCAAAAATTTAGGTAACAAAATAGTGTGGGATAAAATTTTCTATCAGTGTTGCTTTTATTAATGAAATAGAATTGGATGTGGTTCCACTTGATGTATGTGGAATTGTGTTTGAGAATCCCTGCATGTATATGCGAGATGAAATCTTTATGTGGAGAGCCAACTAGTACCACCTCATCAAGGATGGGAAATCATTCATCATCAACAAACACTAAGACAAGTCCAAGATTTCACTGGTAAGTACCAACCAAGCTAAGAAATTGATTAGTTCTAGCAAAAAATATGTCTTATTGTTTTTAAGAGAAAATCAGTTTAGTGAGGAGTCAGTAAGGGCAGAGGCATCTCTAGAGGAGTTTACCAAAGAACATAGATAGCAACTGGAAAGGCTGCTAGAGGGATATAGTGGGGTGTTCCAAGAGCCTAAAGGGATACCACCTAAGATGGAAGTGGAGCACAAAATCCAACTATTGTCGAACTGTCCATTGCCAAGTATTGGGATGTACAGATAGTTCGTTATGAAAGCAAGCAAAGTGAAGAATCAGTTGCAGCAATTGTTAAAGCAGAGTGTGATTCAACCAAGTAGCTCACCTTGTGGGTCACCCATCATAATTCTCCCAATAAGGACGGGACTTGGCAAATGTGCATCAGTTACAAAGCATTAAACAACATTACACTCAAGAACAAGTGCCCCTACCCAGGATTGATATGTGTTGGGTCAGATGCAACAATAAAAATTTTCATCAAGATGGATGTAAAATCAATGTATCACCAAGTTTGAGTCAAAGAAGAAGATACCTAAAAGACTGCGTTCAAAACCAGACAAGGTTTGTATGAGTGGTTAGTCATGCCATTTGGTCTATGTAATGCACTAGGTACATTTATGAGATTAATGAATGATATTGTGCCTTTATCTAGATTCATTTCTTATTTTTTATTTGGATGATATATTGGTTTATGGTGCTACCTGGGAAGAGCACAACTCACACTTAATGTAGTTACTAGAGACTTTGAAGAAGGACCATCTACTAACAAATCTTAAGAAATGTGAGTTTGCACAATAGTGATTAGTGTACTTAGGCTATGCAATTGGTGGAGGGGAGCTCAAGATAGATCCTGCAAAGATGGAGGCCATCATAAAGTGGCTTGTGCCTACAAATGTCTTTGAAGTAAAGAGTTTTGTTGGGGGCAACACAATACCTAAGTAAATACATAGCTTCATTTTCAATGGTAGCCTCACCACTCCATTCTATAACAGCAAGTGGCAAGATTTTCCAGTGGAGGAGGGGCCAGCATAAGGCCTTTGAAGAGTTGAAAAAGAAAATCAACCAAACACCAATTCTTGTTTACGAAACTTGTAGTAGCCATTCGAAGTAGAGATGGATGCAAGTGGGTATGCCATGGGAGAAGTCTCGACTCTCAATGCAAGGACGAAGGCCTTTATGCTACCATTCTGAAGTGTTTCATAGGGAAGTTCTCAACTACCCTACCTACAACAAGTTCTATGCCCTGGTACACGCTGTCAAAAAGTGGAAACACTATCTAATGGGAAAGCAGACTGTCATTCACACAAATCACCGGTTGCCACAATGCCTACAAGCCTAGTGTAAGCTATAGTAGACCATACACTACAAGTGGATGGGGTTATTATAGCAGTTTCATTTAGTAATCAAGTATAAGAAGCGCAACAAAAACAAGTTAGATGACATGTTTTCAAGGCCATCCACACCAAAAATTACAGTGTTGGATACTTTGATGTTAAGCACTACATATGCCCCATTCTAGCCCTAAAACCCCTTTATTAAGCCTAAATATTGAGGGATTACATTTCAATTGTTATATTGCTATGTAACCTATAAGCTTTCATTGTATCATTTTATTATAATTGTAACCTTTGTCTCCTGTATATATACTGTGAGAATTTTTGAATCTACACATCATAAATCCTACTGCAATCATTCGTTTATCATCTGCTACTTGTTCTTTACATTCAACAAGTTATTTAAATATTTAAACAACGATGAAAAACACTATTGCAGGCTACACATACATACAGATCATGAACTGAAATAAAATGACAAATACACAAGGGACACCATTATATTTGGACAATCGTCCCCGAAAAAACCCAATTCAGGAAAATCGGTGTAGCATATAGAGGGTTTGTATTATTAAGCATATTTCTAAATACAACTAGGGTGCCAAATCCGGCTCACCGAACAGAGAATAAACCTTGCAGAAGTGCCTCTATCCGGAAATAGATATTTTGGCAAATCCAACAATAGGATGATCAAACCCCACAAATGACAATGTTGTTCCTAGTGTTGGGCAGCAATGGCTGCTCCAAGCTCTATGCTGGAACTGCGTCACCTCCTCTAAGAGTCGCGTCACCCTCCCAGTGAACCTTCCTTGCTCAGAAATCGATATGTTAAACTGTGTTCTCTCTACCTCACAGAAACCCCAGTGCTGCCTCTAAATGACTGCATCAGCCCCTCTGGCTTTCGCATCACCCTCTCTGGAGCCACGTTGTCCCTCCTAATGGTGTTCTGTCTCTCTGCTATGTATTCTTGGCCTTCGACTGAAGTCCCTCTACCGAACTGCCCCTCACTGCAACTCAAATCACTAGCTCAAATTTCTCAACAAACCACGCCGCAAAAAAAATCGAACTCTTTGGTCTCTCTAGTGTATCTCCAACTAACCCTCAAGCCTCCTCTTATACTTTTCCTGTTGATGAATCAATGGCCGAGATTAAGTCCCTAATCAATGGCTAAGATTAAAATTTAAAACAGACTTGATCCTTGTCACAAAATTTTATCACCGATATTCTTATTAATACCCTCTAATATTTTTATTTTCATAAGTTTAGACTTAGGAATCCATTAAAAATATTAATTATTTTAATAACTCCTTATCCAGGTGGAATTTATCCAAATGATTTCTGGGTTCTGAAGATCTCATGTGTTCTAGCCCTTCCACAAAATTTCAAAGCTAGAGCACATCTAATGCTACCCAAAATCAACACTCCCTCTTAGCGAGATATGTGCTCTAGCAATACTTCCCCATAGAATCATTACACTGATCCAATGCATCGGTTCCTCTGCGCTGCTAATGCTCGGCCTAATACCCTTCATCCACTGCACCGCTGCTTCCTGTATTGTTGCCCATGACTTTGCCACTGCTGTTGATTTAGGGTAGCATCAGATGTGCTCTAACCACGAAATTTGGTGGAGAGGTTAGGGCACATGAGATCTCCAATACCCAGAAAGGGTTTAGGCGGATTCTAAACAATTCAGGAGATATTAAAATAATTAATATTTTTAATGGAGTCGCTAAGTCTAAACTTAGGGAAATTAAAATATTAATGTGAATTAATATGAAACTGTGTTAGAATGGTCCAAAAGACATGGATCTAGCCAGATCTAATCTTCGTCGTCGCTTAGGGACTTAATCTCGATCGTTGATATGTCAACGAGAAAAGTATAAGAGGAGGTTTCAGGATCACTTGGAGAACACACCAGAGTGATCAATCATTCTATTCTCTAGAGCGGGGTTTGCTAAGAGAGATAGAATCAATGATCGGAGTTGCAGCTGAGGGGCATTGAGTACAGAGAGACAGAGAGGCAGAAATAGTATCCGGAGAGCAGTGCAGGAGCCAAAGAGAGTGACGCAGTAGCAGCCAAAGCTCACGCAGGGCCACATAGAGGTAGTTGGGAGTTGCGCAAAGCTTTAGAGAGGCCAGCGTTGCTGATGCAAAGGGCTAGAAGGGTGACGCAGGGCCTTGTAAGGCTGACGCAAACCCATTCGGGGTGATGCAAGGCCAACACTACGTAGAGGGGGGCTGACGCAGTCCAGAAAGGCAGACGCTGAGGTTTCTGGGGCAGATTGGAGCTGAGGAGCTGCCGCAAGGATTATCTGGGGTTTCAGCTGAAAAATTTGTCTCAAACTGAGAGGTATTACTGCCAATGAAATTCTCTGTTGGGTAGGCCAGATTTGGCATCCAAATTGTACTTTGATATTGCTTAATAAGAAAACCCTTCGATAGCTACACCGGTTTTCCCACATTGGGTTTTTCCGGGTACATTGGTCCAAATATAATGATGTCATTTGGTGTGACTATTTATGTTTCCTTCAATTGTTGATCTATAATATGTTCAGCATCCACTAGTGTTTATTTTCAGTGTTTACATTGTAAATAACTTATTAAGTAACAAATCAAGTAGGCAGGAATAAATCAAATAAAGTGGATGGAGGGTTTCTAACTGGTAAACTTAGAAACTTCAACATGGTATCAGAGCGTGATTGCAGATCACAGGAGGACTAAGGACATTTGCCAAGTAGAGCAGTAGCAACAGAAAACAGCTATCCTGAGGTGACAAAAGTTGTTTCTAGCAGAGCAGCAACAAGGGAAGGCTGACGCAGTGCCCGTGTCATCAAGGGTGAGCCAGAAAGAGGCAGCGCAGAGGCTAAGGCAAAGGGAGCCTCACACAAAGCCACGCAGAAGCTACGAGAGCTAAGGCAGTTGGCTAAGGAGGTCGGGTTGCTGGTGCCAGGATTGCGCAGAGCCTAGGAGCTCTCACCTTCATGTTGTTGGGGTTTAGAAGGTTGTGGGAACATTACAGAGTGGAGCTGGTGAGGTATTGTAGTCAAAACAGTTCCTGACAGAGCAAGGCCAAGAGGAGGGAGTTACTACCAAGGATTTCTAGCTGAGAAACCCGGATCAATGGTGTGGTTGCACAAACGATCAAAGTAGGGGGCATCTCGCGCATCGGCAGAAGGATTTCCAGGAGGGAAATCGGGACTCAGAGGGAGTCAGATCGAGAACTTCCAAGAGGGATGTAGAAGAGTATCATGGCACTACACGGAGTAAGAGACCAAGACAGATAGGACAGAGCGTCCAACTTCGCAGTGCGGAAGGCCAGAATCTTATCCGTACTTGACAGAAATCATGTCAAGAACTTCGCCTTGAAGGTTATAGCTATCCCAGTCGACCCAAATGATAACGACAAGTACGAGGAGGCAATGGCGAGGGCCAACAGCGTCATCCTTGACGGGGTCAAGGACCATGTAGTACCACACATTGTCGAGAAGGAAACGACATATGAGATGTGGGAGGCCCTCAAGAAATTGTACCAACATACCTCTGTGCAGAAAAGAATGTTACTAGAGAATCAGTTGAGGCCGTATCAGATGAAGAAGGGAGAACCGGTTGACACCTTCCTCAAAGGACTGAATGAGATCCGAGATCAGTTGACTGCTATAGAAGCCACACTGGATCAAGAATTGATGGTGAGGACGGCCCTAAATGCAGTCTCAGAAGACTGGGAGGTATTTGTCCAGAGTATACTGGCCAAAGGGACACTTCCACCTTGGGATGAGATGTGGGCTGCTCTTCGCCAAGAAGAGATCAGATGGCAGTCGAAGACGGGTAGCAGCAGCAAGGGGATCAAAGTCAAGCAGGAGGAGGAAGATGTTTCCCTAGCATCCGAGGGAAAGCAAGAAAAACGGAAGAAGAAGGATCTCACCAAGATCAAGTGCTTCCACTATGGAGAGCTCGGTCATTATGCGACCCAGTGTCCAAGGAAAAAGAGTAAGGGAGAGTCTTTGGAGACTAAGGCAGCGCCAGCAAGGGCAGAGAAGGAACTGTTGACAGGCGATGGTTGTGCCATGAGTGCACACACACCACTTGAGTAGAAGTGGGGAGACATCGAGCTATAGTCAGGCAGACTACAAGCGATGAGGGGCAGGATCCTCGAGGTACGTAGCCTCTTGGATTAGACCTTGCTACGGGAGCCCCGAAGAGGAGAAGGAGGACTGGTTGATGTGGGTAGAGATCGATGTGGATGGAGCAGCAGAGAGAGCTACAGTGCAGGATTCCTAGAACAGCGCAAGGCTAGTAGCCTGTAACAATGCGAGAGGCACGAGAGTGTTGCAACAGTGAAGGATGGCACAGAGAGGTGTGCAACGATGCGAGATGCAGGGAGTTGATGCAGCAGCACAAAGGTCAGAGAGGGAGCACTTGTCGACGGCAAAGGGAGCTTTAGCATCATGAGGGTCTCTAGCCCAACAAAGAGGTCAGAGTTGGGAGATTAGTTACTTACTTCTCAGTAACTAAGTTGCAATGCAACACTAGGCAACACAATGCAACATGATGAGAGGAGGTGCACTGCGGATGCAGTGCTGGGAGAAAGGACCAACAGCGGTGCAGATGCAGAGGGAGTTGTCGTACAGATGCAGCAGTGGCAGTGGCAGAACCATGGCCAACAGTACAAGATACAGCAATGCAGAGGATGGTGGGCAGCAAGCCTAGCATCAACACAGGGACCGATGCCGGATGATAAAGTGATGCTCAGTGAGGAGTATTACTAGAGCACAGTCCTAGGTAAGAGGGAGTGTTGATTTGGGGTAGCATCGGATGTGCTCTAGCCACAAAATTTGGTGGAAAGGTTAAGATACATGAGATCTCCAATACCCAGAAAGAGTTTGGGCAAATTATAAACAGTTCAAGAGATATTGAAATAATTAATATTTTTAATGGAGTCCCTAAGTCTAATCTTAGGGAAATTAAAATATTAATGTGAATTAATACGAAACTGTGTTAGAATGGTCCAAAAGACATGGATCAAGCCAGATCTAATCTTAGATGTCGATTAGGGACTTAATCTCGGTCATTGATATGTCAACGAGAAAAGTATAAGAGGAGGCTTGAGGGTCACTTGGAGAACACACCAGAGTGATCAATCATTCTATTCTCTAGAGCGAGGTTTGCTAAGAGAGATAGAATCAATGATCGGAGTTGCAGCTCAGGGGCATTGAGTACAGAGAGAAAGAGAGGAAGAGATAGTGCCGAGAGAGCAGCATAGGAGCCAGAGAGAGTGACGCAATAGCAGCCAGAGCTCACGTAGGGCCATGCAGAGGTAGCCGGGAGTTGCGCAGAGCTTTAGAGAGGCCAGCATTGCTGACGCAGAGGGCCAAAAGGCTGACGCAGGGCCTCTAAAGGCTGAGAGACCCATTCAGGGTGACGCAGGGCCAGCACTGGGCAGATCGGCGTTGACGCAGTCCAAAAAGGCAGATGCTGGGGTTTCTAGGGAAAATTGGAGCTAAGGAGTTGCCAGAAGGATTATCTGAGGTTTCAACTGAGAAATTTGTCTCAAACTGAGAGGTATTACTGCCAAGGAAATTCTCTGTTGGGTAGGCCGGATTTGGCACCTAGATTGTACTCTGATATTGCTTAATAAGCAAACCCTTAGATAGTTGCACCGGTTTTTCCACATTGGGTTTTTCCAGGGACATTGGTCCAAAAGTAACGGTGTCATTTGGTGTGATTGTTTTTGTTTCCTTCAGTTGTTGATCTGTAATATGTTGAGCATGCACTAGTATTTATTTTTCAATATTTACATTGTAAATAACTTGTTAAGTAACAAAACAAGCAGGTATGAATAAATCAGATAAAGTGCATGGAGGGTTTCTAACTGGTAAACTTAGAAACTTCAACAATTGCTACATCTGTACTACAGCTCCCTCTCAAAATGTTGCATCATGCTTCCCATAGCACTGCCACTGCTAACTGCTGCACTACAACTCAGTTACTGAGAAGTAAGTAACTGAAACCTCACCCAAGCATTGACATGTTGGTCAGTCTAGATGCCTCGTGATGTTGAAGCTACCTCCACTGCTAATCTGTGTTGACCCTCTGCTGCTACTGCGTTGTTGCAAACTGTTATGTGCCTCTCGCACTGCTACAACATCGAATGTGTTGCCTCAGACATTGCCACTCTAGCAATGCCACTGTCACTCCATCACACCTCGCTCCAATCAACACCCGTCATTATGCTACTATTGTTAAGGGCTCTCGTAGTTGTATTGGATCCAAGAGTTTGGATACCTCAAGGATCCTTCCCGCTTCATGTCGTCCTCTCGATTACAACTCCATATCGCCCCACCTCTTCTCCAGAGGTGCATGAGCACTCATGGCGCAATCGTCATCCTCGCCTTCCTTGTCAGCTTTCATTGGAGCAGCCTTTGAGTCAGAAGCCTCCCCCTTGCCCTTCTTTCGAGGGCACTAAGTGGCATAATGTCCCAATTCCCCACAATTGAAGCACCTGACCTTGGTTATGTCCTTCTTCTTTCTCTTCTACTACCCTTGTTGTCCCGATGATGCGAGAGTTGCATCTTCCTCCTCCTTCTTCTTGACCCAGGCTCCTTTGCCGCTACTCCCCGTCTTCGTCAACCTCTTGAGCTCTTTTTGTCAAAGAGTTGCCCACATCTCCTCCCAACTGGGGAGAGTCGCTTTGCCCAAGATACTTTGGACAAAAGTCTCCCAGTCCTTGGCAATTACATTCAAGGCAGTTCTAACCATGAACTAAGTATCTGGTGTAGACCCCACACAAGTCAACTGGTCGCGAATCCCTTGCAACCTGAGAAGGAAGGGATCGATCTCTTCTCCCTTTTACATCTAGTATTGTCTCAGTTGATTTTCTAATAGCATCTTTCGTTGGACGGAAGAGCCCTGATACAACGTGGTCAGCGCCTCCCACATCTCCCTTGTTGTGTCCTTCTCAGCAATGTGTGGTACTACATGATCTTTGACCTTGTCTAAGATCATGCACTTGGCCTTATCTTGGACTCCTTGTACTTCTTCATTGAATCAGCGTCGACTGGTACAGCAACTACCTTCAAGGCATAGTCCTTGATGTGATGTTTGTCTAGGATTACCAGGATCATGGCCTTCTAGATGACAAAATTGGATGCTCCATCCAATCTGTCCTGATCCCTCAACCCATTCACTGCCATCTCTGCTCCAAAATAGGACTAGTTCTCTTCTCCCTCTCCTGTTGTCAATCTAGCAAGACTTGGATCCGGATTTCTTTGGCACAAAAAACCCTTTAAAGGAACAAGCTCCTCTAGACTCCCTCTAAGTCCTAATTTCTTTCATAGAAATCCTCCGGCCAAATGTCGAATCACTCCTCTCCAATCCTCCTTTGCTGCTACAACTCGGATATACATTTCTTTGGCTAGAAATTTGTTAAGGTAGTGACTCCCTCTACCTTGGCTCTGTCTCCACATACAATGTTCTGCACCAACAGAAACAGCGTCCCACCAGCTCCTCAAATCGAATCTGCTATGCTCCTCCAACCCCGGCAACTGGCTGATTCAAACCTTTCAGGCTCTGCGCCGGCCCAGAGAGTTGATGCAGTCACTGTGTGGGCTCCTCTTTGGCTCTGTGTCACCCTCTACAGCCTCAAAATGCTGACGCAGGCACTGCGTGAGCCTCTGTGTCACTCCTGCAGCTGCTCCTCTACCTCTGAAACAACGTTGTCATTCGGGACAGCTACTTCTCTGTAGCAAATTCTCTAGATCTCTCGATTGGTGTCTTCAGTCTCCTCTGACTTGCAATGCTCTGATACCATGTGAGAATTTTTGAATCTACACATCAAAAATCCTACTCCAATCACTGGTTTATCATCTCCCACTAGTTCTTTACATTCAACAAGTTATTTAAATATTTAAACTGCGATGAAAAACACCATTGCAAACTACACATACATACAGATTATGAACTGAAATAAAATGAGACAAATATACAAGGGACACCGTTATTTTTGGACAATTGTCCCTGGAAAAACCCAATTCTGGAAAACTGGTGCAGCATATAGAGGGTTTGTATTATTAAGCAGATTTCTGAATACAACTAGGGTGCCAAATCCGGCTCACCCAACAGAGAATAAACTTGGTAGAAGTACCTCTATCCGGAGACAGATATTTTGGCAAATCCAGCAATAGGATGATCAAACCCCACAGATGACAATGTTGTTCCCAGCGCTGGGTAGCGATGGTTGCTCCAAGCTCTGCAAGGGAACTGCGTCACCTCCTCTAGGAGCTGTGTCACCCTCCCAGCGAGCCTTCCTTACTCAGAAATCGATATGTTGAATTGTTGCTCTCTCTGCGTCACAGAAAACCCAGTGTTGCCTCTAAATGACGGCGTCAGCCATCTGGCTTTCGTGTCACCCTCTCTGGAGTTGCGTTGTCCCTCCTGATGTTGTTCTGCCTCTCTGCTATGTATTCTCGACCTTGGACTGAAGTCCCTCTACCGAACTGCCCCTCTCACTACAACTCAGATCACTAGCTAGACTTTCTCAGCAAACCTCGCCCCACAAAAATCGAACTCTTTAATATGTCCAGGTGCATCTCCAACTAACCCTCAAGCCTCCTCTCATACTTTTCCTGTTTATGAATCAACAACCAAGACTAAGTCCCTAATCAATGGCTAAGATTAAAACAGACTTGATCCTCATCACTTAGAAGTTTCTCACCCATATTTTTATTAATACCCTTCAATATTTTTATTTTCCTAAGTTTAGACTTAGGAACCCATTAAAAATATTAATTATTTTAATAACTACTTATCCGAGTGGCATTTTTCCAAATGATTTCTGGTTTCTAGAGATCTCAAGTGTTAGCCCTTCCACAAAATTTCAGAGCTAGAGCACATCCAATGCTACCCAAAATCAACATATACTAAGAGACCTAGTCTTAGGATCATCAAATCCCATCTTATATATTGTATTCGTTATGAATGGAAGCTTACCCACCCCTAAAAGTGGACTGTAATTATCGGTTTCTTATCATTTTGAAGGTGCAAGTTTCATAATATTGGGTATCAAAGCATACCAACCTAGGGTTTTGTCGCTTCAAGTATGTCATCATAGCAGTTTTGCTATAACTTTTTTCTGGGACGTTTCTGATGGTGGTATTTTGAGCTTACTGGGAAAAAATCTTGGGGAACATTTGGTCAAAATTCCAAATTTTGGTTTGCTATACTTACTGAGGTATATGTTGTGGAACTTACAATTTGTGATTGGTCCTATAATCTGTTTCAAACGAGTCATCTCAACATTTTCGCTATAATTGTTTTTCTAGGATATTTCAAACTGTGAAATTTTGAGTAGATTGAGAAGGCACTGTAAGGTATGTCTAATAAAAATTTAAGATTTTGGTTCGATATAACTTCTGAGATATACCCCGTGGAAGTTAGGGTTTTTGAATGGTCCTGAAATCAATTTGAAATGAGTGATCATGGCATTTTCACTATAATTTCTTTCTAAGACACTTCCAAACTATGAAATTTTCAGAGATCTGAGGGATAAAAAAGTACCTTAGTTAAAAGACTTGAAACTCAGATTTGAAAAATTGGACAAGTGGCACGCAATACAATTTTTCTCTTGGGAAGAGGGCAAAAATTAGCAAATTTTGGGAAAGTTACCATAGCTTTCACTTAGCATATCAAATTCTCGTCGGCCCTGTGGAATTGTAGAGAAGACATATTAGAGTATTACAAATCAAAATTTTAGGTTCAAAAGGACACAAATATCATAGATATATCAAGAAAAAGATTAACGATTCATATAATTTCGAAATTAAGGTTTTCAAGTACATAACTGACAAGTGACATAACTTTTGATTAGAAGATCCAATTTCTTTTCGTCACTAAAAGTTGTGATAAAAGGGAGTACTATTGCTATTTTCTCACATGCCTCCAAAAAAGGTTGGTACACCAATTAAGCCTCTTGAAGGCTCATCCAAAACTCATGAAGAAAGTGAAAATTTAGAATTTAGGTTCTCTCAATTACAGAAGAAAGTTAATGAAATCAATGGCAGTATGTTGAAAAAGGTGTATTTATCAAGTTCTCAAGAAAACCTTAAAAGAGAAATGATGAAAGAAATGGAAAAGAAGATGAATGACAACAATATAAAAATACAAATCATGTTATCAAAGAATCTCCCTAAAAGGGATATGAAGACCCAAGGAAATCATGAACATAAGAAGCAAGGTGTTGAGACTCAATCACATATGGGGAGTATTTTATCTCAATTGGAGAACACAAATATTAAATCACAAAACCATAATTAGGACTTTCAATCCAAAATCCATATCATCAGGCTTCAAGTCAGCATCAAGGAACTACTACATTCGAAAATAGATACGAGGAAATTTGATGGTAATGATCTTATAACATGGTTATTCCAAATGGAGAAATACTTTGATATACACCAAGTGGAAGCATTACTAAAGGTAAATATTACATCCATGGTTTTAGAAAAAGATTAACATGTATGTTATCAATGGTTGTGTGAAAAGAAATAAGATTA
Organism: Pinus taeda; assembly: GCA_000404065.3. Classification (NCBI taxonomy): domain Eukaryota; kingdom Viridiplantae; phylum Streptophyta; class Pinopsida; order Pinales; family Pinaceae; genus Pinus; species Pinus taeda. The sequence goes on along the minus strand of APFE031759911.1, from coordinate 21,481 downwards.
TATTGTATCTTGGTCTATTTTTACATAGGAATGAATTAATAGCACATTATGGGGATATTAAGAACAAAACATTCTTTAATCAATGGATAAATCTTCGACAAAAGGGTCTAGTTATAGAGCACATTCAACAACTCCAAAAGTTTTGTCTCAGGGTAAAGTGTTGATTTTTCATAGGTCTTATGTCTAATAATTACTTCTAATGATATACACTATAGGTTCTTTCATATTCACATTAACCATTAAGCAATTATTATATAGAGGATCTTCAACAACAAATACTAGGATCATAAAGAGACAGCGAAACAAGAAACACAAGGGTTTACCTTGGGAAAACACACATGGGGGAAAACCCAGCAACCTTTTCTTAGAGAAATCATTAAGTTCAGCCGAGATACATCGAGTCAAGATAAAGTCAAACACAACCCTAGTCACACCTAGTCAAACTGCCCTTTAGATAAGTCTCAAAATCTCTTGGTTCTGTCTCAAATCTCTACCTCAAATTCGCCCTTTGTTCTACCTCAAATCCGCCCTTTTGTCTTGCCTTAGACCCGTCCAATATTCTACCTTTGTTTCGTCCAATTCACAGCCTCAAATGGTCTGAATTCTCTCTTTGTTGAAGATGATCGAGTTTCCTTTTGGAGGAGGTCGAATCTTTTACTTATACTTGACTAGGAGGCCAAATGGGTGTGACCGTAGGGACAAGTTGAACTAACTTGTTGGATGGCCAACTTTATGTTTTTGGAGCCAAGAAATTAATATTTGAAATTCAAAATTTTGAAGCCGACATGAAGAACATATCTTACATTATATATTTGCAAGGGCTAAAATATTATTTATGAAGACTGACCATAGCTATAAAATTTAACACTCCCTCTTAGCTAGAGAGGTATTCATAATGACTATCAAATGTTCTCTTGATGACAAATTTCTCTAAGAAAAGGTTGTAACAATTCATCAACAACACCATCATCCACTTACCATAATCTGGTCAACAACTTTGATACATGGTAAATCATCAGCATCAACAAGTTACCATAATTCTAGTCGGTACCTCTAACCTATGGTGCATCCTCAATATAATCCTAATCAGTACTCCTGACACATGGTACATCAATAACATCAACTAGTCACCATGATTCCGGTCGGTGCCTCTGACCAATGGTATACTGAGTAGCCCTAGTTCACCATCATCCTGGTCAATCTCTTTGACTCGTGGAAAACCCCTAGGGACGCACTCAATCCATTTGGGTAATATGGTCCCAAATCCAAAGGCCTCACTTTAGGCCATGATGCTAAATGGGCTCACTCAACCTATCTGGAGAGTAATCTAAGCCCAATGTTGAAAGGCACCCACTCAACTAAGTGATCTTGGGCCTCTAGGACCATTCTTCCTAATATGGTCAATATACTTGATACAAGAAGAATGATTGTCCTTTGCTGGACTATTTTCCCTAATTTGGTCAACATAATTAACATAGGAAGAATGTTTGTCCCTGATGCTATCACTCTAGACCATTTTCCTTGATCCTGGTAAACTCGACCCCGGGAGAAACATTGTCCTGGATGTTGCAGTTTCATCACTCCCTCTTGCTAAGAGATACATGCTGAATCACTCCAAGCTTGTCCTTGAAGTATTCAAACTTCATCCTGGGACAGAGGCTTTGTCAACAATCTGCTTGATTGTAGACTAGTACTAAAGTCACATTGCTTCCTTTTGTACTAGATCTCATTGTGCTTTGACCTGTCATCATGATCATCATATGCACTTGATCAAGACAATCCTACAAGTAACCACTAAAGCCATGTTACTTGTCAAATTGCGATCCAAGCTGCAATATACTTTACCTTTGCAATACTGAGTGCGACAGATGTTTGATTCCTGCTCATCCAAGAAATCATAACGAAGCCCAAACTAAGCCAATATCCTGAAGAGCTCTTGTTGTCTTTTGCACTTTCTGCCCACTCTGAATTTTCAGTTATACTTCATTTTTTTGAGACATATTTCAAACCATAATTGACTGTGCTTTATCCAACTGTACCACATTGGTACTCCAACGCATGTTAAGCTACATATCTTCACTTGACCATAAACTGATTTAATTCCTTCATTGGATTCATCACCACAGTTGCTTTCCAGTCACCTTGACTGGGTGCTCACTCTCACATTGAATCATATCTTGCTATGGTAATCCTGGTTGCTCCCATAGCTTGACAAACCATCATCTCGAACTCAAAGGTCAGCTCCTTCTGAAGCTAAAACAAGGCTTTCTAACCACTCCCTCTGTTATTAAAGCAATTCCTTTTTGCCACGGCTGCTCCCTCTAACACAGGAGTTCTTCTGGTTCCATTAGAGATAAATCAAATAGGATCAACCTTGATCCATCAATCCAAAAATTCGAAGCCCACGGTGTCTATTTTTTATCGTACAAAGCCTTCTTCAACATGAGACTTTTTCTCATGTACCTCAAAGCCCTAAGGTAGCTCTATATACAATTTTTCCTCCTCAATTACTCCATTGAGAAAAACAATCTCTGCATCCACCTGATGTAATTTCCGAATCAATGATAATAGTTCTAAATTTCTAATAGAAGTGTACCTGACAACTGGAGCAAAAGTTTTGTCATGATCCTCTCCCTCTTTTTGGAAGAACCTTTTATTCTCAACACTTTCTTTGTACTTGTCAATGTTGCACACTATATCTTGTAGATTCATTTGGAAGTCACCATTGACTTCTCTTCGGCACAATCAAGGTATACTTGATGATCTACTTGCTCCCTCTGAACTTGGATCTCATCTAGTACAATATCTCTCAATACACATCACTGATTTTGGGAAAGTCTTCTTATTACAGGCTTTGCTTCATTCTTCCATCTCCTACCTAAGCTTTGGCAGCCTTCACTATGTACCTGTGATCCTCACTAGGAAATCATGGAAGAACAATTATAACCAAGCAAAAGAAACAAAGACAAGATGCTAACTAACAATAAAATAGCAACAATAGTAATCAAGAAAGAGAGATATAAGGTACTTATCTTTTAAGGATTACAGGGAAATGTCATCTCCCTCTTGATCTTAGCCTTCTTGCATCCATCTTGCAACTTTATCATCCTCGTTTTCCTCATCAGCATGATGTCATTCCTTCCTTACATGAGTTGGGCTTTCTTCTTTTAGCAAAAGCTAGGTCTAGATCTAGGGTTTTATCTACAAACCTGAGTATTTTTACATCCAAGACTTTAGTCTTCTAGGATAAACCCTAATTTCATTATACACCTCTTGCAAGTCCAACAAACTTTGTAATGTGCCAGTTCTCCTGTCCATATCTCAGTTGACAATCAAGGATATATCAATCTTAGGCGGGATCTCCCTTTCTCAAGAGAGTATACTTGGTCACTACTTCAGCATTACTTGCAATGAAACTCTCGCAAATATGTATTCTCAGCTAAACATTTATTTTTGACTTTTCAATCCAAGAGCTTATCCTTCATCGTAGCAATAATAAGTTTTGCAAATTACTCATCTTTCTTGAGAGGATTTTTTCATTGTAAGCTTGTCATATCCAATGAACTTCCTTCAACAAGGTGTGCTTTCTTCAAAAACATATTAGTGACAGTGATCTTTTCCGTACTGCCTTCATGTGCAGAGTACTGTGTATCCATATAACATGTTTACAACATAGGTCATACCTTAGCATCAGCAAATGCAATGCATCTTCCAAGATTTTAGTGAAAAGTCCATGACACAAATTTAAGAGCTCGTAGCTTCAGCATTTTGCTTCTGATACAATGAAACATGTTTAAAGAAAAACACAGGTTCGTTCAACTTTCCCTACTGGCCTTATCTTGCCCAGAATATGATGCTGTAATTTGAAATATCAAAAATCATTTTGATGCTTGAAGATATTAAGTGTATCTCAGTATGGATGAAGGGACTCCTTTAATCGTCATAGATGTCCTTAAAGGTTTCTTCAAGAATTCCTTACAGTCCCATGACTAATTCACAGAGTTTTCAATCTTCAAGGTCCACTAAGATTTAGCCTTAGTTTAATGAATTAGGGATCAATATTTCCAAATAAAACTTTGATACAAAACTTTTCAACCAAGCATTTAAGTGGTCAATTCCTCTAGTTGAGGTCTATAAGAATGTTGCCAAAGAAAACTTCTGATTGTAAACGAGATTGCGAGTAAATTGATAGAACATACCTTATATTCCAAGTGTCAAACTTCAGTGTTTGACATACTTTTGCTGGTCTCTTTGTATGCTTGTATTTCCAAATCTCATACTCGACTCATCGTTGTAATATGATTTCCATGAAATCAATGTGCTTTGCATGGAAACAAGGTGTAATGCATGGAACCAAAATTCTTCAGATTAGACTATATATATATATATATATATATATATATATATATTGTATCTTATATCAGTCCTAGTAGCCATAACAGATCTTCAAGGAGAACTAAGCATGAGATTCATAAAACATTTAAGACATCAATCCCATTTCTTCTTTTATGTATAGTGTCTTTCGTAAGGATTAAGGATAGACAAAAGATGACGCTGTTGGCTTGTCCTTAGATATAGTTATTCAGAACTTCTTTTAATTGCTTTGTTTAAAGTGAGATCAGCTTGGCTCCTCAAGAAAATGGAATCAATATGCTTTGCATGGAAACAAGGTGTAATGCATGGAACCAAAATTCTTCAAATTAGACTATATATATATATATATATATTGTATCTTATATCAGTCCTAGTAGCCATAACAGATCTTCAAGGAGAACTAAGCATGAGATTCATGAAACATTTAAGACATCAATCACATTTCTTCTCTTATGTACAGTGCCTTTCGTAAGGATTAAGGATAGACAAAATATGACGTTATTGGCTTGTCCTTAGATAGAGTTATTCAGAACTTCTTTTAATTGCTTTGTTCAAAGTGACATCAGCTTGGCTCCTCAAGAAATTAAGTGGCTCGGCTTCTTCAGTTCAGCCTTTTCACAATCATTGTACCAACAAATTCTTCTTCAAGAGCTCGCATAGAGATCTTAATGTGGTATTATTAGAAACTTTAAACCAGAAGTGCAATTCTTTTGCTCTGGCTTGAGGCTTCTCAGACTGAGATAGATTGTAACCATATTCAGTCTCTATGGAATTTCGCACTTCTAACATCATAAAATCTCGGCCTGAAGCACTTCAGACTGAGGACTTCTGAGGCACTTCGGATTGGGTTCTAACCTCAGATAATCTTGACCTTCCTACAACCAACTTTCTCAGCCTTTCTAATTTTCCAAACATCTTTGGCCCTTATGTCAAATCTTTGTAAATTTGTAATGAATTAGATTTCTTGTCTGGCAAGACAAGTAGGGCTAAGAGGTTGCTCTTACCTTTTCAAGACTACTCTTCAACTTTGCTCTTTCAGATAGAATTTCGGTGGACTTTCCTTCATATCTCATCCTCGACAGAGCTTATATTATCAACTGTAATTAGCTTCTGATTGGACTCAGATTCTGAGACCTTCTCGGTCTACTGAAACAAGTTATGAGGCTCCTTCGATCTACTGAACAAACTAAGGCCTTTTGGCCTACTTAGATTTGACTAGGGCTTCGACCCTTTACTAGTATACTTCGGCCTTGAGAATGTATCATAGTCTTTGATCAATCTCCCTGAGATACTTGACCTTCTTGAATTCGCACTGCAAACAAACTTCGGCCCTTTTATAAAGATCCTTTGATTCTGGTCCAACTTATAATTTTGACTTAACATATATCATATAGGCAAAATGGATCTTCTAGGGCAGAAGCAGATCTTGGTCTCTTTTGGATATACTCCTTCCTTTTCAAAATTCAGACTAGGATTTCAAACAAGCTGATTCCTTCAAGGCTACTCTCATACCTAGCTTTAATACCATGATGATTTTTCGTAGGTCTTCTGTCTGATAATTACTTCTAATGATATACACTTTAGATTATTTCATATTCACATTAATCATTAATCAATTATACAAAAGATCTTCAACAATAAACAGTAAGATCATAAAGAGACAACAAAACAAGAAACGCAAGAGTTTACCCTGCGAAAACCCACATGGGGGAAAAACCCAGCAACTGTTTCTTAGAGAAATCATTAAGTTCAACAGAGATACATCAAGTCAACATAAATTCAAACACATTCCTAGTCACACCTCAATCAAACTAACCCTTTAGATAAGTCTCAGATCTCTTTGTTTCGTCTTAGATCCGCCCTTTGTTCTGCCTCAGTCCACCCTTTTGTCTTGCCTTAGACTCATCTAATATTCTAGCTCAACTTCGTCCAATGCACTGCCTCAGGTGGTCTGAATTCTCTCTCTGTTGAAGATGATCGAGTTGCCTTTTGGAGGACGTCAAATCCTTTACTTATACTTGACTAGGAGGCTGAATGGGTGTGACCATAGGATCAAGCCGACCTAACTTCTTAGAGGACCGACCTATCACCATAGCTACACAATTCAACATAAGGCAAATATTGACTGTGTATCCCTATGACCATAGCTACATAATTCAACATCAACAGCATTTCAAAGGATAATTTGTTAGACCTATTTATAGGAACTTCAAAGGAAAACAAACAACATGAGGTGCATCCATTTGAACCTAAGTCTCTAAAGCATGCTTTCACTCTAGCAAGGAAGGTTGAAAGTAAAAATATGGCTGCTAGAACACTAATCACTAATAACTATATAGAAAATCACTCCCTCTCCTAAACCAAGAAGGTTGACACATCACCAAATGGATATGTTTCAACTGTGATGAGAAGAATAGTAAGGGGCATAAATGTCGTGAAAAGAAATTATTCTACGTTGACTGTGACGATCAAGAAGATCAAGAATTGGAACCATCAGAAGGTCTAGTTAATCAACCTTACATCATACATCAACCTTCAAATCAACTTGCAAAACATATCTGCAATGCCGTATGAAAAGACACATTAGCCTTCAATTCAGCCTCACACATAGAACATATGCAAGCCATCAAACATTACAACAAGCATAGCAAGTCAATAATCATATGTTGATCAATCTCTAGCTCAACAATACAATGCCATGTACATACAATGTACAAATCAACATCCCATATCTCTGTTTCGTTGTTGTTCCTTTGCCTTTGCTACTCTTTTTCCATCAATGATAACAATGCCATCATGAGGTTCCTTTATCATAATAATATCATGCATCAAAAGGTTCATTGTGTGAACCAAACACCAAGACCAAAAGATGTTGGGGTATCTATCCTCAATAATTGCTCCCGTTGCCTTACAATTAGAAGCATTATCAGTGATGAATTGGATGACAATGTATGGCCCAATACTTTCAATTGTTTAAATTAATGGTTCTGCAATGTTGATGTCGGTCTTAAACTTATCTAAGTAGTCATGAGATGAAAGGAACACTGCACCAGTAGTAGATACACCAAAGACACTTATCAATGGCTTGCCTTCTACATTTTTCCAACCATTAGATACAATGGATACCCCATATTCATTCCAAGAATTTGTGAATTTATGCAGAACAATTTTTATTTCGTCTTTTTCCTAGTCAAGTAGCACGGTTCTAGCTCTGTCATATCCAGGGTTCTTGTATCCTTTGGGGGCATCATTGATGGCGAAAACCATTTCATGCTAATAAGATGAGTGAAGAACATTGAATGATATGCCACATGCATAGAGAAACCGGAAAATTTTTGCATCCACCTCATCCCTACAACCTTGGTCAAGGAGTTCTTATATTGTTTTATTCCTTAAAGGCATGCAATTGCAATTGCTCTATGTGTGCTAGTGGTGTCATGTTCACCATTCAATCTTTTTGATTGGTATTGTGCTTCCTCTTCTTCCCTCATATATTTGGTTCTTTGTTGTATTGACACATTTGCACAAGTTTTGATTCCTATTTGGCTCTTCCCATCCCATGCCATTTTCCCACATAGATGTTTTCTAGCACAGGTATATGAACCTACGTAAGTAGCATTGCAATGGGGGCATACAAATTTAGTGGTTCCACCCCCTTTCCCTTCTCCAAGCCCTGTGACATATTTCCAAAAGGGTGTTTGGTCTACCCAGGTTGTCCTCCCATCATCTTCGCTCCCATTATCCTCCTCCTCCTCTTCTCCAATGTATCCTCCGCCACTACCCACTTCTTCATCATCTTCACCATTTCTTCTTCTACTATTTCCCAACACCATCATCATAAAAAAAAAAAATGGAACCAACAAGATAAGGCTAAGCCATATACCCATCATGTTTGTTGAAGGTTGAGATTATCGCCTATAATAAAATGAGGGAGGAGTGGGAAAGACTAGGAGAGAAGAAGAAGATCTAGATTCTAGATTCATTGAACATTCAACATATTTTTACACAAATGTTACATGCAAAAAAAAGAATGGGATTAGACCCTTACCCCTTTGGCTCTTCAACAATCTCCCTTTGGCTCTCCAACAATCTCCCTTCAACCTCCCAGGCTTGCAACCTCCAACAAACTCCCAAAACTTCCTCAAGCTCAAACCCTCTCAAATGCTCTCAATCTCTCTCTCACAAACGAAATGGGGATAATGAGAGGGGAGGAAGGCTTTTATTGTTTTTCCCCTCCCATTTCCCTCCAAAAAGTCGCCCCTCTCTCCCTTGGTTGCGCGCAGGTTTTGAAAGGCGAAAGCGATTTTTTTGAAGGGAGCGACCAGGGAGCTAATTGATTAGCTCTTTGTATTTAAAATTCGCTCCTAAAGCGACAAGGAGCGATACGAGAGTGATTGCTCCCTGGAAAACAGGGAGCAAATTTTTTTTACTGGGAGCGCACTCCTGAAATTCGCTCCCAAATGAGAGAAAATAAGGAGCGTACTCAAGGAGCGTGCTCCCAATGTCGCTCCTCGTTACCCACCACCAGTGGGTGACCCTATAGGAAAAATTTTCTCCTAGTTTTGTCTTCCAATCCTAAAGGTATAATTTTTCGTTATGTAATTGGGTGTTTATTCTTGTTTTTCTTGGGTACCCTTGGGCATGGATTACTGGGAGACTTGGAAGAAGGAAGGACTTTGACTGTACTCCTGTCCGCTTACTTAACTTAGGGGGTTAATCCTGAATCCTAGTCTTGTGGTATCTCCTTTATTGGCTCTTAGCTTTAGGAAGGGAACTACATGGGAAACCCTGATTTTGGTTGCATGGTCTCGCTTCCCGATGCCATATATCTCACTTCCCTCTGCTCTTTATGAGCCCCTTGCACATTTTCCCTATCTAGGTCCACATTTGTCCATTAGGTCTACAAGGTGTTAGCATTCCCTTCCCTTTGTCCACACCTTAGGTTGGGCCTGGAACGATGTCTCGGAGGTTGATGCAGCTCAAATGAAAGATAAAAGCATAATATGGCCACATACAACAAGAAATGTACCACAAAATGCAAAAGATGGTCGGGACAATCAAATTTAGCACGTGGCAAAAAGCTGAACATGAGCTCTACCCCATATCATTATGGCCATCACCCTGGTTCCTAAGGCCCCCTATGAGTGGCCCCTATATCATTAAGGAACCCATGAATGTCCCAACTCCTGGTGGGGGATGAACTGCCCCACCTTAAGGGGGTAATCACTGTTATTTCTTACATATCATGCTCTCATTCCTTGGAGCCCCGAGTAGTAAAATAAAGAAAAAACATAAAAGGCAAAAGGCATATGAGGAAGGGTGGAAAAACAAAGGATGGGGTAACTCATTTACCACGATTGCTCCCTCCTACATTTATATACCCAAAGTGTGGGCTTTCCTCATTATAGCTACCCTTGTACCATGGCATGTGGTTTGAAGCCTTCCCTCTGTCCCCACTTCGTTCCATCATTACTTCACATGGTAGCTGCCATTAGAAGGATGTATCTTGGACATGTCATTCCCTTAGAGGTTGAAACCACCTGATAGGCTCTTTCATTAACTACTCCTACTTAGAGAGGTAACACTATTACATGTTCAAAGCCTCAAATTTGGAAGGAAAACCCTCTATGAAGTCTCACTTCTACCCTTGATTAACAAGCTTATTTACTCAATTGCACTAATTAATCATTGTATTTGAAGGTGAGGAGACGCATTGGATCTTATACAGGATTGCAGGAGGGTTTTCATCTTGGACTTGGACTCCCTATACGAGATCCAAGCACTCCCGAGGATCACAATGGCATTTGTAGGGTGAGCATCGAGAGCCATGGGCCTCCATTCATGCAAAGCATTGATTTCCACACCATGGCTTGTTCAGGATGCCCCAGTCGGCTACACATTGCACCCGACACTTGGCAGTTGATCGAAGGCCCAGAGGAGGATGTGTCGTTCCTAAGGGGGCATGGGAGGGCCTATGTCATCTTCTAGCCCTCATTGACGCGGCATCGACTTGATTTTGAGCCAATTGGAGACCCATTTTGGAGCCCCAAATGCAAAATAGGGGTCTCAAAAATGTTTTGCAACATATGAAGGGCATCACCCTCTTCATCACGATTTTTGAGGTCCTCTCCCACATTTCTAGCACAAGAGGCCTCAACGTTGCTTCTTTAGGCCTCCACACATGCATGACAGCAACCTTGCATGGGCTTAGGAGTGAGATTAATTTAATTTTTGAAGCTACCATGGTTGGCTTGTAACCATCGATGGACTGTGGGCTACTTAGCACAATAGACATGTTAGCGGGGCTTTATCATTTGTAATTTGAACTCATAGCACTTGTATAAATAGATGAGACTTATTTTCATCTAAACCATCACACTTGGGATTTTCGCATACCTCTTTAGAAATTTCAGACCTGCAATTTGGAGATGATTTCGATGTTTATGGATGAATTTTGATGTTTCAATCATTTTTGCTATCTCTCTTGGAGCCTCTAATGCCTTGTTGATGGATGGATATATTTCACATTGTCTTGTAAGTGCTCTTTAATGATGTATTCCTCATTTTCGCTAATGTCTAATGCATGCAATATTGTCTCTTGATGAAATTTGTGCCCTAATTATTGAATATTGTTCTAGAATTGTAATCTTGGGAAATTTTGCATGTGTTATTCATTGATGATGTGAGAAGAATGCTCCTAGTGGATACTAATCATATATAATCCATGGAACTTCATTAACTTGAATTGAAGATGGAAAATGCTTGAAGGGGTAGTTAGGGCTTCCTCTTTAGGCCTCCTTGAAGGACAATTTGGTAAAATCAAAGTTCCCATGACTCCAACCTCCCAATGGTTTAGGCACTAGTCTTGTCCCTTGCTGGTCACTCTTAAATTTTATCCATAACTTCTCTTTCTTTTCTTCATCCATTTAAGCATAAAAAGGTTCATCTAGGGCTTGGTGTGAATTCTAATAGGGGAGGAATTTTTTAGTTTGGCTTCTATAGAAATCTTCCTTTGTTTCTCCTCTAAAAGTGCTCAAGTTTTGGTGGAATTCCCACAGTGAATTCTCCATAAATTTTGATGCCCTAGTTGTCACATCAAGAGGGAACCGTAGAGGCTAATCCTTCAACTTATGGATTCCTTGAAGGCAGTCTCTTTAGTACTTGGTGAAGTAAATCATTCATTGCCTTTTCTCTCTCCTACCTTGACCTTGGATGCACATATATATCGTGTCAATTTTCAACCCTAGTCTCATGTAGCTTCTTCTCCAAGGGGTTTTTCGTGGAAAGTCCTAATAGCTCCTCCCAAAGCTTGCATTTTGTTGAACCTTTCCATTGAATGAGCTACCTTACCTCACTTCAAGCCTATCATAGAGACGTTTATCACAACTGAGTAATATTGGGACTCCTCCCATCAATGAAATCCAAGAAAAGGAGGGGACTTAGGTTGTGGTAACAGTGGGCCTTTGTCCCAAGTGTTGTTGTACCCTCTAATTTTTCCCTGTTTACAAGGCCTGCTAGTGCAGCAACACTCCCCTAGCGTTTCTGAGAGCGGAATCGGAGAGGGGACGCTCCCTTGCAACCCTACATTCAAATGACAACACGCTCTCATAAGGAAGGATATCATTGCATTTAATAGATGTACATGAATGATTAGAAAAGCGTGCAGCTAGTGCATAGGCATCTTAATGTGTGTGATTGAGGCATTATTTCAATGCATGGTTGATAGCATAATTTGAAAGCCTATTAATGAATATTCACCAAAAATGGGTAGGTAAGCAGTTGAATGATAGAGTTGGTACTAACTCATGAAAACAAAATCATCTCAACGGCTACTAGATATTGCAACTGTAGTAGCTTTTTCTATCTCCTGTCACACAAGTGCTTCAAAAGATATAGAAGCCTACTAGAGATAGCCTCTAGGTTGGTAGGAGATGAGTGCCTAGGGTATCCGAGAGGAGTGCTTTCGGATATTATCTAAGGGATTTTTGTCGCACTCCATATGTCACGTAATTTGAAAGGGATAATTCAGAGCTTGGTTCAACAGCCCTTCATCAAGGTAAACTCAAGCAAATACACACTAGTAGATATGGTTGATCTCAAAGAGAAATGTCTTGGTTCTGGCAGCCGACACACAACAATAGGAAGCTTAACATTGTTGTTGTAGTATAGATGAACAAGAGGAAAGAAAGGAGGGGAATCGATGCAGAGGGTTGGACAGGACACAAAATCCTAAGCAACAATATCCAGCAGAAATGATGAAACTCTAGCGGAGACACTCTGTAACGCACGCTAAGGAGGTCGGCATGGTTCTGAAGTATGCCAATGGAGAGCCCCGGTCCATGGGAGAAATACGAGAGAATGCCAACGAACATTATCCAAGCCTAGATGCAGAAACGGTAGACAAAATCGACACTTGCGGGGGATGCACTAACCAGCAAATATGCATCATTGCTCCCAAAGGGTTTGATCCAGCCGACAAGCTCCTCTATGAGACAATGGATGCCAAGGGTCTCTGGAGATTCATCGTGGAATGCAAAAAAGCCGCTTTAGCACTCAGGGTCGAGCTTCCATCAGCGCTGGAGAGTACCATTGATCTCGCGCGACTAGTTTCACAAGATCTCGAGGGTTTGTATGACAAGGGTATCAGGAAAATGGAGAAGAAGGACGCGGGTCTAGGGCACCAGAGACGAGCCTGTTCTTTGTCGCTGAAATCGATTCTTCCTCTCCTGGCAAACTCTACAAGAGGAACCGAGCGCCCTGTTGTGTCTCTGAGAACTAAGGAGCAAGCGAGGGTCATCGCCAATGAGTGGAAATCGAGGATCGATGATGATGTGATCCCATCAATAATTACAAATCCTTGGAGATTACGAAGCTACCTAAGAGAAAATGCTAGATCAAGCTCTACCTCAAGCAGATCCAGTCAATCCTGACCTGGATCTGATCCAAATCTTCATAAAATCCCCAAAAGGAAAGAGTATCTGCAGGAAAATCACTAGAGGGAGATGGATCCAACATTTAAGACGCGAAATCCAAACGCATTTAGGCATACCAGTAAGCATGCAAAACCTAATTTACTAAGGACACAGCCTACAAGATAACCACACACTACATGATTATGGTATTGACACAGACTCGAATATCACAGTCAATCTGCGGCTGCGAGGAGGATGCTCTGGCACCTGTTCAAAGGGCACAAGCACGTTTAAAGATGCAGTCAAAAGAAAGGAAAAAGCCCAAACCAATCCAGCATTATCACCTGATCTACCAAGGCCCTACATAGTGGAGCAAAAATCTCAAAATCTCGCCTACACAGTCGCAATCCCTGAGGTAAATGGATTGTACTCTAAAATTCTTACCAAAGCAGTCATATGCAGATTTAATGGGCTTTGGCCCAAATCTGATCTTTTACACCAATGGAATTTTTCTGCTTGGTCACCAACCTGTGAAATCCTTTTATGTTCCAAAGGGTTTTTTATTGTTAGATTCACAACAATTCAAGAAAAAGAATATATACTTAATAAAGGACCATGGTTTTGGGGCAACGCAAGGCTCTTCATGAACCCTTGGTTCCCAGAATTTAACGCCAACACAATGGTGGTATCAAAAATGCCAGTTTGGGTCAGATTACACAAACTCCCATTACATTTTTGGCATCATCAAGTGCTAGAAGGTATAGGGAACTCCCTGGGGAAGTTCCTAAAGATTGATCAAGACAGATTCGCAAGGGGCATATTCACTTTTGCCAGGATATGCGTCGAAGTAGACCTTAGTGAAGGACTACTAGACAGCATTACATTGATCTTCAATGACACACACTAGATACCACCTCTAGATTACGAAAATACAGCTTTTTGGTGCTGTGTATGTTTGCAGACAAGTCACCTTCACACTCCCTGCCCACAAGCTAAAAAAGATCCCAAAAGGAACAAAAAGCAACCCAAAAAACCAAAGGGCTAGCAATGCGCAGACATTTTGGAAGAAGCAGGACAAGCAGAAGCAAGAGAAAATAATGTAGAAAAGAATATACAAAAGGACCAAAACAGCACACAAAAGGAGGAGACAGACAACACCACTGCCTGTATTTTGAGGCCCAACAACGCCTTGTCGCAACAAGAGCCCCAAATAACAGGAGAGGAAGTACACAGCAGCAAACGAACTCATGGATCTGAGGCCTTTGATTCTAACAAAGAATATCCTATACACACAAATGAAAATCAAATGTCCATTGTAACATCCACTCCCAACACTGGAGGCTGGAGAAAAGTGGAAAAGAAGAAAGGTAGAAAAGAATAGGTTGTTGTAATTTCTAGTTATTTTTATGCATTCTGTGTTAACAGAATCAACTCATTTTGCATATGCTATATTAGCATCTACAACATGTAATTTTGTCTTATGAATAAACTTATGATTTTTCCAAGGGGAAAAATATCCGGCAGAAATATGGAAGAGTGAGGAGATGAAAATGCAAAAAGGGTGGAGCGTGAAATAAGGCCTCAAACTCTGTGCCTCATGAATACATTTGTCACCAAACAACAATAAGTAAATCTGTGCACATACAGGTATTGTAGACTATTAAATAACACAAGTAAATTTGTAGTTAACACAGGTACTTTTTACTACTTAGCAGCAAACATACAACTATAAGGAGAGTGATACTGGCGGCGTCATTACACTATTTTAGAGGAGGAAAGACATACATGAAGTGATAAACAAAGGGCAAGCATACTGCGCATTGTTTTGATTGGAATCAACAAAACAGTTTCATTAATCCTTGAAGATGGAGTCCAAATCACCAGTCCATCACATTTAGCAATTGTATTAGCCCAAGGACCTCATGAACAAGCAAATTGAACCAAAGTGGAACCACAGAATTCGGTCCCCTTGGGTGCAGAAATCTAGAACCATTCTTAAGTGTTTCTTCCCTCTATTTATAAAGAGAGGGGGAGGTTTGAACAACAGTTACAAAATATCTCAACCGAGCTCCAGCGGTCTGATCGAATAGTTGTCTCGACCTGCGAAGGTTCTGCCACCCAAATGATTACAACAGATTTGATTCCTTCTTTAAAATGCAACAAATTACAAAATGACAAAACATGGGAAAACTAAATGATGACCATAGCAAAATATATCCATGATAATTCTTGTGATCACCTCTAATAAAGCCACGTCTTTGCCATGATGTTCCTCTTCAGCTGCTCAGTAGGTTCACCTGTCATTTTCGCGTTAACTGCTTGAATTCCCCACTTTCTGGAGCTGAGAGCGATCACTTGTGATGGCCTTAGTGGTGTTCTCTAACGTAGTTGTTGACTCATCCATCTTTTAACACTTATGCGTTCCACTATCGGAGCCCAATATGTCGGAGTTGCAATTCATCGGAACATTTGCAAAACCCTTTTGAAATCGTAAAGTTTTGATGCCACCAGGCTCCTTTTGTCTAGCCCTTTTCTGCATTTCTCATCATAGGACCGAGGGTTGTGACCTGTCGCTTAACCTTAAGGCACTAGGGCATTTTGTTTATGCCAGGGGCCATTTTTCCTTTGTTAAGTGCTTTGTGCCCCTTAGTTCTTTAAACTCTTCTCGACCATGTGTCAGCCCAATATCGAAGCGCCTCTCATCAAGCTTTTCAAAAACCAACCATTCTAAAGTTCTTACATCCTCAACCTCCGATATGACGTCATCACTCCACGTGGCACCTCATGATTTGTGACATTTGTCATTCAGATTTGTCCCCTTAAGCCCCTCAAAATGTCAAAACTGCCTGCCACGAGTCCTTTCGTACCACCACGTCATGTTGTGATAGATGCCACTATAGCTTTATTGGAACTAATCATATGTTTCCATGTGTCTTTGACGGAGCCAATCGTATGCTTCCATGTGTCCCGCTAGAGGAGAGAGAAAAGGACTCGTCAACCTTTGGTTTTGCAATGAAATCCTTCGTTAATCCTTTATCAGTGTTCCCTGGCACTTTCTAATACTATCGACACCTTATGATATCACAACCTTTTAAAGGTTCTCATTTAAGAAGTTTTGATTCTGCGATACGTCGATGTTCGAATGTGTCGATGACCCGATGCTCCAACCTCCGATACAACCTGTTCCGATGTACCGAACCTCCAATATTCTGATATCACAATGTGACAGACCTCCGACATTGTGATGCGTCAGTGTGCTGGACCTCCGATGTCGCGATGCACTGATATGCCGGACCTCCGATATTGCAAGCTCCGATATTCCTTCCTTCCTAAGGCTTCAAATCCTTGAAACTTTGGCAGACCATATCTTTTGATCCAAAAGTCTATTTTTGGACTTCCACATATTGTTGGAAAGCTTGTTCAGAGCACTTTCCAATGGAGAGGGTTCAATGTAGGTTTTGAGTCATTCTGCTGCTTGGAAAACCACTACAAACTTCTCTGCTCTTATGCACTCTTTTGACATCATTTGGCACAATTTGAACAATTTTGCAGTAAGTGACAACATTGGCTCCAATTGGGGACAGTGCCTTGCTAGCAAGGTGTTGAGAACCTGCAGACTAGTAGCCTTCACCATTGGGCATGGAGTCAGAAAATATATTGAGAACCTATAAAACCAGAAAATCTTTGTGGAACTTTCTTTGCTGAAAGTCCCTTCCTCATAACACTGAAATGCACAACTATCACTTCTAGAAACTGGAAATTAAATGCTCTTCCGGTGAGCTTATTTATGTACAACTCCTACTTATGTACATGACTCAATTCATCCAAGTGAAGTCAACCTTCCAATGATACCATCTCAACATCTGTGTATTGGACCTTATGCCATGGTTTTCTAGAAATTCAACAACTAAAACAGGCATGTACCACATAAAACCTTTGAACAAATATTTTGACATGTGCCACTAAATTGATATTTGATGCTCAGCTCTTTTAATCTCCTCCATTAACCTTCTAATTGGGCTTGGAATTGATGTATACTATTGTTGGCCAAAGAAATATGTGTTAAAATTGGCAACTAGGGCCAAACTCCATGTGGGTCATCTTATTTATGGCAGCTGATATTTTTCTTGGACTCCTCTCATTGAGAGGTGTAGGATTGATCTAAAGATCATCCGATTTTGATAAGTATTCATGGAGATATGAATTTATTTGTGTTATGGGACAATTCGTCAAGGTCGGCCACCAACCAAATAACCCCCACTTGTGCTCAACGTTTTAGCATAAAAGGAGGTGGCTTGATAGTCATTTGGACACATTCACTCTTGATTCTCTCCACTTGTTTTGGGTTTTAGTGGCAAGAGAAATCTAAGAGGATGAATCCCTAAACGCAAGTCTAGAAGGAGACCCTATATGCAGCAAAATAAGGATGCCCTAGCCGCTATCATAATGAAGCCTAGCCGCAGGTCTTGTGAAGGTTTCGTCGCAGTACAAAGGGAGATCTATCCACTGTTTAGGGGAGCTTCAATACACAGCAAGGTAGCCCTAGCTGCAGATCTAAGGAAGGGTTATAGCCCAGCTTTGGAAGAGCCATAGTTGATGTAATAACGTGCCCCAGTCACAGTCTATTCATAGATAATGCGGTCATGATGCCCTAACCCTATACGCTGTTATGGAAGGGTTTCTAGTCATGGAGGACAGTTGTAAGACGCAGCAAAGAGGCTACCACAACGAGGCAGTTTAGGGATTGTGTTAAGTGCTCATGGAAGGATATACGAGCTATTGTTTTAGGGTAACTGAGGTGCTAGTTGGAGAACCGAGGGTCTGTTCTTGGAGGCCGAGACAGGGAGGATAAATTTCAGGATTGTTTGAGGTGGTTCTTGGGTGGAGAAGCCTTGGGAGAGGCAGCATAGATTCTTGTGGTTAGGCCGCAGGCCCTACCTCACTGTTGAAGGGCAGCGTAGTGTATATTGAGGGCTATTCATACCCAGAACAACATCAAGTCAGGTGAGCATCTCTCCTAGTATAGGCCACAGCCAAGGAGGGTTGTTTGGGTGACTATGTAGGGGCTACCAATATGCCCTAATCAATCACAGTCACAACCGCTATATTTCAGACCTGAAACTATAGTAAAACATAGTGATAGTGCAGTAAGATGCATGGGCAGCATGATGTAGTAAGGTGTATAAAGAAGCATGATAAATGCAGTCACTGTTGTAGGCAGCATGGATGTTGTACAGTGCAGCACATTGGAATAGCTTGGTGATGATGAGAATGATGTGAATAGTGCAACAGAAAAAGGTATTGAAGCACCATGTTGAGGTGATGATACATTGCAGTATACATTGAGCACAGTGATGGTTACAATCATGATTAGTGAAGCATGATGAGATGCAGCATAGTGATGATGGGTGCAGCATGATGATGCGGTGTAACACAATGATAGGTGCAACATGGTGATGGAGTCACCTTGGAGAATCAGTTGAAGCAGCATGTCTTCAACTGAGATCAGCTACCTCATGTATCCTCTTCATAGACATGATCTCTGCTCTTATTATGAAAAGTCAAAATGTTGACTTATGATGTATATGTACTTTCTCTCTCTCTGCTGAACTATTGAAGAACATATAAGAAGAATTCATCAAGGGTTTCCCCACACTGGGTTTGTCGCTCGCTGGCGCCACATCTTGTGTCCTCTTGTCTTGGCTTATCTTCTGCGATTTATATCTATGTTTATGTTCTATCTGCAATTTGCTATTATGCTGATGTGATTGCTAAGCTAGAAAAGATATTGAGCTAACTGGAAAAAATTGAAATAAATTGCTCCAAGCATAGAACATACCTAAAATTAACATGGTATCAGAGTTGAGGCGAAGATAAAGCCCAAGCAAGAGTAAAAGAGCAATCACCGAAGACAGTTGGAAAGGACAAAAGGATCAATGGATTCCTCATCCCTCTTCAAATTCACCAAGGGTGAAGTCGAAGCAAAGAATATTATCCGAGTAGCGCAGCGGAAGCATCTGATGCCCTACCTAAATATCACTTCAATGGGAAGTCTAGATCTAAGGGTGGAAGGAAAGGCAGATGCCTTGCTTGCAATAAGTGCAGCCATTATGCAAAGAAGTGTCTGAATGGTAGGGACACATCACTTGATGATGATAACAATCATTCCAAGGACATCTTCAATGATTGAAGGAATGCAGGTCATCAAGGAAATGGCCAACTCTTCAAAGAAAGCAAGGAACCCCTGGTATGAAGAATCAAATGTTGTTGGCCCTCTCCTCGAGACTCTTTGGGAATCTGGCTTATTGATTGTAGTGCTTCAAGGCACTTCATCGGATAGAAGGGTGCACTCTCTAATTTGGTAGGGATGGAAATAATCGTGGAGATTATACGTGGAGTCAATGCCACCTATCCCAAAAAGAGTGTAGGGAATGTTACCCCTCAATTGAATAAGGGTAACTCGATTCATTTACAAGAATCTCCTTATGTACCGGATCACAAGAAGAACCTGATGTCCAGTTCGGCAATGGAAGTCAAAGGTTTCAAGGTGGCATTCATCGATGGAAAGGTACATGTTTGAAAATGGAAAATTCAAAGATGCTTTTATTTAGGGTTGGAAATTTGTATCAAGTTGCAGGAAGTCCAATGGGGGCCATGTCAGTTGACACATCTCTTCTAGAGCACCAAAGGTCTACTTATTTGGGACCCTACCCGATGTGAGTCAAATGGTGACAAGGATGCTTGAATTCAAGAAGAGCATGAAGGTACATGTCTGAGATGTATCGAAGGAAAATCTTACAAAGGGACCATTCCCCTCATATAGCAAGTCCATAGGTTTGGAACAACCCAAGGGATTTGAGATTCATGATCAGGAATCTCATGTATGCAGGTTGAAGAAAGCTCTCTATGTTTTAGAGCTAACACCCCAGGCTTGATATGAGAGGATTGATAGCTGTCTGATGAAGTTGAGATTCATTAGGAGCGAAGCCAATCCAAACCTTTTCTTCAAGGTTGTGCATGATAGACCTCTCATACTAGCACCTTATGAGGACGACCTCTTTCTGACAGGTGTTGACCCTCTCATTTACAAAAGTAAGAGGGAGTTGGATTCCGGATTTAGAATGGTAAACTGCTAACCCGTGACTACCTCGATGGAGCTTAACTTTCAGAAGTTACGTGGTAGTGATGCCAAACCAGATTTGGGAAATGCCTCTGAGTTTCATAAACTCATTCTAGCATTGATGTTCTTGGTGAACTCCCGTCCAGATATATGTTTTGCAGTTAGCATGTTGAGCTCATATATGGTTGAGCCTCACTAGATTGGTGCCAAGAATCTTCTGAGATATCTTCAGGGCACAATCTCTCATGGATTGAGATACACTGCCAGAAATGTGAAGCTGCACGATTATTCGAATGTTGACTGGGCAGGCAGTGTGGAGGATTGCAAGAGCACTTCTAGGTGTTGGTTCTCTTTGGGTTCAGCTTTGATATCTTGGATGAGCAGGAAGCAGAAGACGGTTGTTTTGAGCACCGTTGAGGTTGGATACATAGCTGGGAGTATGACCTCGTGCGAAGTTGTCTGGTTGTGGAAGCTCTTCAGTGAGCTATTTGGACACTTGTTGGATATCATCGTGATCTTCTGTGACAACCAAAGGGGGATTCCATTGTTAAGGAATCCCATGTTCTATGATCGCTCCAAGCATATAGACCTCAAGTACCACTTTATCTGGGATATAGTACATCGAGGAGCAAGAAGGATCCATCGCATTGGGACTAATGTGCAGGTCGTCGATATTTTGTCGAAGCCCCTGGGAAAGGTCAAATTCTTGACTTTCCGAGAACGACTAGCAGTCGTGGAGAGACTTTCTCCTAAGGGTCGTGTATGATATGGACATTGAGCTCTGGGAGCTCCGGGGGGCTTGGGGGGTACATCTTGGAGCGATGAGCAACCATAGGGTGAGTGGTCCAACCTTCCCCTAGTGGTTTGCTATGTAGGCAGGATGAGTAGCTCATCCTTCTCCCACCGAGACACAATCATAGGGTGAGTGGTTCAATCTTCGCCTAGTGATTTGTTGTGTACAGGGTGAGTGGTTCAGCCTTCCCCTAGGATACCCCTTGCGACATGTAGGCAGGATGAGTGGTTCATCCTTCTCCTACTGAGACATCCTACCCATGTAGTCTGGGACTCATGGGAA